>LUGF01054182.1:18033-30075 GCA_001625245.1 Calycopis cecrops | reverse complement strand
ACAAATTTTGTATGAAAACGCTATTTTTCGAAAATTTATAGGGTACTTCCCGTTGAGCTAGAATTCTGAAATTTGGCAAGAAGTAAGACCTTACAGTATACATATAGGAATAAATCTCAAAATTGGTAAATAAAATTTATATCACTGGAAAAATCATTACCAACTTATGCATGTAGTTCGTTTCATACTAAATGTATGCAAGCACCCGCTTATTTAAGTTTGTCAACTAAAGGGAAGTGTAATTTTCTCAACGTCTATTACTTTTGCTCATACCTCCCGTTCCTACGGAACCCTCGGTGTGCGAGTCCAACTCACACTTGGCCGGTTTTAGAAACTGAATGCAGCGATAAAAACGCCGAACGCTGCGATTTAGTGTTACATATCGAGCATCGGAGCAGTCGCTAAATCGCGCGATTCCTATACCGCGACTGGACCAGTGCTGGATTTAGGCTTACTGCCGCCCTAAGCCCGGTCTGATACGGCACTCTCTTTACCCTACAGCGAAGCAAAAAGAGGGTTTAGGACTTAAATTTTATCGTCCTGAAAACTTTGGCGCCCCCCTAATCGTGGCGCCCTAGGCCCGGGCCTCACGGGCCTATGCGTAAATCCGGCACTGGACTGGACGCAGAGTGTCGCTAAATCGCGATGCAGCATCGCTGCTAAAAGTATTGTGTGTGCAGTGTGCTGTCGTCCATTAGGCGGCTTCATTGAATTCACGTAACAATTTCTAGTTTACTTCTTACTCGTAAATGTTAAAGCATTAAGTGCTGTTCACCTGCAAGGCAACTAAAATAAATGTATCAAATTACGCATAATATAATGGAGTCGGTATACCCAAATTTGTCAGTTTTGATGCTTTATATTAACCGTTAATGTATTCGCAAAAGTTAGGGAAGCCGACCAATCGGGCCAAAGCCCAAAGCCTCGGCGGAAACACCGGGCAACCTAATGGAAATAAGTTAGGAGTTCTATAGAATTTCGACCCAAAGTAACTGATTGTTTTCAGGAATTGGTAATTACATTTACAAATATGCTTATAGTACACAATAATAAAAGCATATTTGATGCTAAAAGTTATGCAATACAATATTTTTATGCAATATTTTAATATTCATACTAATATTTTAAAAACATATTGTTGAGTGCTATTTCGCTTAGGTCTATGTAAAGTAAAACACAGCATGTTTTTTTTTATATTGGAGAATGTGTTATAATATTCTTAAAGAGTAGTTTTTAAGGAATTTAATAAAAGCAATAAAGCTGCGTGAACTTTGAAAGTAATGCTCGGTCGTGCAAAACATTATCTTAAAAGAACGTATTTTTTATTTATTATAGCTAACAATCCTAACATTTTAATATTAAAATTAAATCTGTTATGCATTAGAAATGTTAATAATGAAGGGCAGATGATTTAAAAAACAATTAGAATAATCAAAATTGTTTCCGAGCATCATTATAAATTCAAAAGTATAGTCCTATTTATTCCATAGCGGAAGTACAAACAGAGAACAACGCGAAATACGAGAGGCTCGAGTGATCAGCGAGTGAACAAATTGTAGCCTTTTGTTGTACAGGGTTATTCAACAAGAACTTTGTTTTTTAATTAGGGCAACACCAAGAACGTGACAGTTTTTGACATTTAGTTTTTGGCGGTATTCGTAGTTGGTGCTTTGGCAATTGTTACAATGAATTCAATTTCGCTCGAAAATCGCATTAAATTAATTCAAATCCACTATGAACAAGGTCGTTCTGTTAAAGTTACATTTAGTAAAATTCGTGATATTTTCGGACAACATAAATGTCCTTCTGAGACGGCTATCAAGAATTTTGTCGCGAAATTTGAGTCGACAGGCTCGGTACAAAATGTGCCAACACCAACACGTGTTCGACCGGGTCGTGCAACAGAAAACTTCGCTGCCGTGAGCCACAGTGTTGAAGAAGTCCAAAAGTTATCAATTTCACGACGTTCTCAACGATTGGGGTTATCCAAAAGCACAACATGGCGAATTTTGCGAAAGGATTTGGCTTTGAAGCCTTACAAGATTCTACTGGTGCAGTCATTGAAGCTGACCGACGATTCAAGTCGCCGTAGATTCGCTCAGTTCATTCAGGAACAACCAGCTGGTTTTTCTCAAAAAAACATTTTTTCAGACGAAGCACTTTTTCATTTGTCAGGGTACGTCAACAAGCAAAATTGCCGCATTTGGGCTTCTGAAAATCCTAAAGCAATTATTGAGAAGCCTTTGCACGCTCAACTTGTCACTGTGTGGTGTGCTATGTGGTCTGGAGGTGTGATTGGGCCGTTTTTTTTCGAAGATGAGGCTGGAAATGCGGTAACAGTCAATCTATCGAGAGATGTTACCAACTGAATTTTGGCCTATTATTGATGACATGAATGTCACTGAAATGTGGTTTCAACAAGACGTTGCCACATGTCACACAGCCAATGAAACGGTCAATTTATTGCAAACCAAATTTCCCGATCGCATAATTTCGCGAAATTCAGCTGTTAAGTGACCGGCCAGATCGTGTGATTTAACACCACTGGATTATTTTTTGTGGGGCTATGTTAAAGACAGAGTTTATACGGAGCCAATCGAATCGATTGCAGCCTTAAAACTCAAAATCCGTGATGTCATTAACGAAATAGACCCTCCATTTTGCCAAAAAGTGATTAAAAATTTTGATGAAAGAATCAACATCTGTCAGCGTGGTCGTGGTGGACATTTATCAGAAATCATTTTTCATTTATAATTGCCGAACTTTTATCTTTGTAATACAATAAAAAAAAATATTCATTTTCCACTATTCTTTGTTTTATTTTGTTTTAAAAAAGAAAGTTCTTGTTGAAAAACCCTTTATAACCATCTAACTAAAAGTACTTCACGTACAGAACTCGTGCTGGCTGTAGTTGCACAGCGTGCATGTAAATACACGTGTGCGAACGATGTGCTCCTGCAACATAGTTACAGTACACCACAAATATTATATTTAATACTTGTGGTGCATGACGCGAGTTCTTTGTGCTTCGCCTTTGGCTCAGGTGTGTACGCGAGGAAATACATATAGTACTCCCTTGTGCTACAATGTACTGTTTTCTTCTACCTATGCTAAAAGTTCGAACTTTTCCCCTGTGCCACGGGCGATGGCCCATTAACAAGGGAAAAAATTCGAGCATCCGGTATAAGAAGGTAGGAAAAAAGTAGTATGTGGCACAGTAACGTACTACATTACTTCTCACGTGTCAGGTCAATTTCAACGCGCAAACCGTGAGCTTAATATAAAATACATAAAATATAGAAAGTAGGTAATGGTAAATTTAGCTTCTCTAATTAAATTTCCTTAAAGATTAAATTAGGTTATTTCAAAAACTTCCACTCCGAAGTGGAGTGTCAAAAACACAAGTTTAGTTAATGTAATTCAAATAAAATACATACAAATTGAGTTTTAAAATTGTAGTAATAACTTAATGCGACAAAACTGTGGAGCTCACAAAAATGCGAATAAAATGACTTTCCTCATATTTAAAAGTAATTAGTAGAAGTTGCAGTGGCAATTACGAGCTTGGCGAGTGGAGACACGGTGATAATTAATAAGCCGCTGGAAAACCGTCCAGGATTTAGTGGCGTCCAGTTTATATTTAAAAAAAATTGCTTAAGTTTTTATTATCTATGCCAATAATATCATCTAGCTATACCTATACATATAATAAAACTGTAGAAGACGTCATTTTATCTGTGTCTTGCGCGGCATGCACGCAAAAACTACTGGACGGATTTTGATGAAACTTTTTTGTTATACAGATATTAGTACACGGTAACATAATGGATATAATTTATCAATATATATTTAAATAATGCTGCAATTGGTATGTCGACTTAAAATACACTATTGTAGGATATGATTGACGATTCGGCCACATAATATTACACGTTATCATGACAACATATTTTGACAAGACAACGTCTGTCGGGTCAACTAGTGATTTTATAAAATTTCATGAAAAGGTAAACTGAATATTCATTTTTGAAATGGAGCGTGGAGTCCTTTTTATGTTTCTGTCTTGCCTTTTCCGTTGTTTGTATTTATTACAATTTGCGTAGCTTAAATTGCATATTATTGAATGGCGCGAAGTGAGCGCGGCAGCGAACGTATGTTATAAAAATGATTATACGCCATTTTTATAACATAATTAATTTTAAAATATATTGTATAAGGTTTTCTGGCGAATCACTATTAGTGATTATTATAGATTTACTTTTCGTTTATACATCATACATTGTCACAAAACCCTAAGATATCAGCAAAAAGTAATTTAAATGGAAAAATAAGTAAGAGAGCAATGTCAGTTGAAGTAGAAACGGAGATTAATCCAGCTTTACGCGTCGCCTCAAAGAAATTCGAACTCTCAGTAATTGAACTGTTCTGACCGACAGTAATTGGGGACGCGTGTTAAGCCTCTGCCATTCGAACCTTAATTATTGGGTCACGTAATTCCTTGAAGTAAAAATCGAGATTCGAGATTCGTTAGATTAAAGCCGTTACTTTTAAACAGTATTTAATATTACATATTGTATTGGTGGTGGTGGTGGTATGGTATTTAATATTACATATTACATATTAAATACCTCGAAAGTAATTTGAAATTGTGTTTGTTTCAGATTGCCTTCACCTGCAGCTCTACCGGGACCCTAAAGACCGATACAAAAAAGGTCAAACAAAAGCATCGCTGTCACTTCAACATTTCCTCGGCTTCGAGTCCGGGTTCACACTTGACAAGGAATCAAACACCATCGCGATAATCTGCCAAGATGTGACGGTGGTGCTGGCGTTTGAGACACGAGAGAGGCTCATAGCGTGGCAAGTGAAAGTAGGCGGGCAGCTCGGTACTTCTAAGGAATATCTGGTGATGGTCGGTGGCGGTGGGTCCAGGAAACTACCAGCGGGCCCGGCGAGACTGCATCTGCAAGGGAAGAGGTTTGCAATGACTAACGGTGTGCCTCCACGTCTTTTGGGCCTTTGGGAGCTTGCGCATTTAAGGTAAGTATTATTCAATTTACATATTTGGATTAGTAATAACAATGTTTAAGCTTAAAGATTTCGATTCTTTTTCTTTAAAAAGGGTAATGTGGCATAGGGAATTGTTGGTTTAATATTTCTTAACGCCGAATTATATTCCACCAATGCATGTGTCACTTTGATTCCATACATCGATGTTACGTGAGTAAGATGTTCCTCCAGGTGCTGGCAGAATTCACGATTTAAGGTGAGTGCCGCAGCTCAGTTGTATTGTTGTATATACATACCATGTTACCATGTTATGTTACATGTATAAAATATATATGTTATGTTACATGTATATAATATTATGTAACAAAATGTTACAAAATATCTACATAATTCTTTATAACATGAACCTAATTCATACCCTTCCTATAAAAGTGAATAGAAATAAAAAGAAGCAATAAAACTGGAGCTAGCTGCAGTGGCACACACCACTCCGCCAAACTCCTATAATTTCGTGGCTTCCTTAAACTCGGCGGCTTTATGGAGTTCGTCTGGACGTTAAGTTAATGGCGGCGACATCCGCTGCGGCCGCCATTTTATGTGCNNNNTCGCCATCTTGACGACGATTGGTTTAGTTCCTCCACTGCGAACTTTAAATGTATTCGTATATTTTATCTCACGGCGTGACGGCTCGTTAACCCTGTGATATATGTACAATATTTTATGAACAGGATGTTGTTTTGACGCTTGTATTGGCGGAAAATGGTTTGAAACATTCTGCAATAAATCCAATTGAAATATAAATGTAATAACGAATGTAAATTTCGTATTATATTTTTATAGTTAAACGTATAGTTTTAAATATTGAAGCAGATTCGTAATAATTTTCTACAACAATACAAAATATTTTGCAACATGTGTTATGTTGTCATGTCCTGCAAACTCTCGGAGTAAATTCGAGATGGTAATCACTGTTCAGAAGGCACATTGCTATGAGTAGCACTTATGGGGTATTGACATCCATTTTTATGTTATATTAAACCAAATAACATTGCAGTTTTCAAGACGTTCGAGCATTATTCCCCAACGTTATTATATTCAAAACTTTACTAGTTGGTGCGATCTGAGGTGGTCATAAGATCTTGTGATCACAATATTGTTGACGGCATTTTCTGAAATGATTTATCTGATATCATTTTTTTTCTAACGCTAATATCTATTGCGCTAGAATCCGTTAAAAGAGTTGTAATCAATTATTATTGTTATCTCACAGTGGAATTCTATTCTATTTCATAGTAAAAAAATTTATACCACGTATTGTTACAGTATATTATATAAAATTGCATTATTTTATTATATACTACAAAATATGCAATATATCGGATAGCCAACAATGTGCTATGTATTCGCTACCAAAGCGCATACCTATCTGTAATTTTATCTTTAGAAAGATAAGAAAGAAAGATAGAAAAGACATTTATTTGAACACAAACAAGAGACAGACATGTACATTATACAACTATAATATAAATATTTCAAAGCTGAGCGTCTCTCGGATGTGTCAAATTGGCTTGGTTCAGCACAAGTCAAGTGAACATGATAAACGAGTCACCTGACGCCGGTTTTCAACCAAACCAATGAGTTGCATCACGGTTGTCGAGCGTCTAAACATTTCATAAATTTGCCTAAAAGTACAAAGACAAGCGACAAATGAAAAGCAAAGAAAAAAATTTTTAAAAATGGAAAAAAAAAGAAATAAATGTAAATAATAAAATGTAACACAAAATTTATAACATGTACACATAAAACTTATGACTATACACAAATATAGTATAAATAGAATTAGTATAATTATATAAATTATATAATAGATATTATTTTCCCCTTATTAATATTCCGCTGCTGTTCTACTAAAAATTTCTTCAGAACTCGACTGAATGAAGATAATGAATGCATTTATCTAATAAACATATTTTATACATGTAACTCTAATTGTTTTATTGAAATTGCAGACGCTATGGTGTAGTAGAGGGAAGGTTTTGTTTTGAAGGGGGATCTCATTGCGGAAAAGGAGAAGGCCTACATATGCTTATCACTGATCAAGCTAAGGAAATAACAGATGCGTTTGATCAAGCAGCTCATGGAAACCTCACACAACAAAGAACTAAATCTAACGGTAAATTATGTTCTATAAATAATTTTCAACATTATCGAGAATATCATGATATTATAGCATTAATTGATTATATTAATGATCGGAAAATCTTTGACTATCCATTAATAACATCATTCCACAATTTATATAATATCAAAGCTTGTTAAAAACCGTGTGTGTAATTAAGTGTTTGTACTCTATTATTTAAATCATCATCAAAGTCAATTTCTCCAATTGGACTTAGTGTTTGTACACTATTATTTAAATCATCATCAAAGTCAATTTCTCCAATTGGACTTACTATTATTATTATACTAGCAATTTAAAAGTTTTCTGTATGTACAATTATGTTTTGTTTAAGGTACTGACCGGACCTCAAAGTCTCGACCTATGACGAGATTGTCGGACTTAAATACGGCGGATCATTCAATGCAAGATACTGCTAGTGCATTATACGAAGATAACTATTTCGGAGAAAGTTGTGGTAAAACCTCTCCATACTGGTCATCAGATGACAGGCAAGATTTCGATGAATGCGATTATAGACCCGATACAGAAGTTAGGACACCGTGGAATGAGGCTGATCATGTCACGTTAGAACGATGTAATACATGTTTATCTAAACTAGGAGCGATTACTAGATCATCCACCGTAGCAATAACTCCAGGAAATCAGTTCAACCCAGCCTGGACAATGGAATCTGTTCCAGAAAGTACCTCAGATAACTCTAGAAGTACAAATTATTTAAATTCCAGAGATATGAAAAAGAATTTCAATATGTGCCAATGTGAAAATCAACCGCCTCTTAGACCGCCAAAACCTGCTCATCTTGATCAGAAGAAGCCTCCAGTGCCTGTACCTGGGCAGGCATGTAATTGCATGATTAATGAATTCTCTAATAATAATCCTAAAGTTGGTCCATACGAAAACTATGATGTACCCAAAGTAACGCATTCCGAGGTATGTTATAATTACATAATAAGATTAGATAACATCAATTTTATATTACGTCTTTTTTCTTAAAAATTTTTTCTTACGAACTTTACTAAAATTCAAATTTTAATTTTTTTGTAATAAAAACTACAAATAATAACGATAATCTTCGAAATAATTAAAAAAAATCTAATTATTATAATGGTACAAAATATTGTCATTTTGTATAGAATTAATAACATTAACATAAAAAAATATTTTCTTAATGAAAAATATTCAATTTATCCGTATATGAGGTGGTAAAATATTGCCATAAGAATTATATTTAATTCCTATATTTTTCAGGTAAATAGCACAGATTATTATGACACTCCCAAGAGTATTCGAAAAGCAATAAAAGATGACCTTTTTGAAGTTACCAAAAGTTCTACACCGGGTTCATTGGTTCTGAAGAAATCTTGTGGGTGCATACTGAAGTTTGGCTCAAAAAAGAAACCACTTATTGTAGAATGCGAAGAAAATTTACAGCCAGTTGAATGCCCTTGTCAAAAAGTAACAAATTGGGCTAATAACTTAATAAGTTTGCCTTATTGCAAACGAACTTCCAGTGGCGAAAAACTTAGTACCGAAACAAGTAACGAAAAATTAGATGATATGGCACTGTACGCTACTGTAGATGTATCTCGAAAAACAAAAAGACAGAGTACAAACACTGATACTGATAAACCCCAAGAATCAAATGACTCTTTTACTAATTATCAAAATTTAGAAGTAAATGAAGATAAAGATTTTGAAGGACCATATGCAAACTATGAAAACCTTGAATTTGCTTTGTCGCTTGAGTTTTATGAAAATGCTAAAGGATTGTTAAAAAAAGCTGGTGTAACTCAGAGTGAACTAGACGCTTTAAATGCTAACGTGGACAAGTCAGTGATATCTTTACCGAGAAATACATGCAAAAAATGTTGTTATTCTAAGCATTTACTAATAAATCCACCACAAAGCGAACGTAAAAGTGATGAATATTTACTGATGGAACCTTCTCAAGATGTCAAAAATGATGCAGTGAAGCATAAACCAGGGACAAATCCAGGTTACACGCCAATGTCTTCCAATCCTAACTGGTCACAAAGTCTAAAATACCCGATCAGTAAACTAATTAGGACGGAGATAGAAAAATCTTTAAGTATACCGTCTTTAAGTAACCGATTTAACAGAAACCAAAATAATGACCTTGCATCGAATATTAAGGAAATGTTACAAAAACGATCTAGTTCAGTCGACTCAGGTAGACTTTTAGAAGATTTGAAAGAGTTTGATAGTAGCATCGGAAGTCATGCCACATCTTCCTCATTAGAAACGTTAAGAAACTTAGCTTTAGAAAACAGGCTATCGTCTCCTTGTGAGCACGATCAAGAATGCTACGATTGTTGTAAATCGTCCGGATCAGAGAATAAAACATCTGAAGAAAGCTCCGGTAAAGAAGTACCACATTTGCGAAATAAGCACATGGACAATGCGGCAATAAAAAGATCTTCAAGTGTTCCATGTAAAGGAGGGAATCGTGATTCATCCAGTTCTAATGACTCGGGAGTATCGAGTTGCTCATTGAAGCATAGTGGAGGAGAGTTCCAAGACTTTGAAATGCCATTAACTTCCGGACAATCAAGATGCATGGCTACTTATATGGCTCAGAAGAGATTGCGAGGATGTTCTCATTCCATACACACATCGTTGCCTAGAAAATCAAAATCATCAGACCTTTTAAGAGACATGCCTATGCAGATACATAAAAGTCACGGCACTGCAAAATCTTGCTCAGCAGAGGCGGAAGTTCCTGTGTTGCCACCTAAACATTTCAAAGGTAATTTCTAAAGTCAATTCTTCGTTCTTTTTTTTACTAATTTAATAAAAACAGTCTGAATAGATCTAATGATATGAACAATGAATAGCTCATCATCGGATTGAATATATTTATTTATAATTTAAACAATAATGTAATGATTATATTCGTTTTTTAGGTGTGATCGACACCCACAGTACATCTAGTGGCACATCCGACATGTCGGACTATATCGAGACCCTGTCGCTCACGTCCTCACACTCGTCCTCGGACACCACAGGCGGCATCAGGTAAATATAATTGTAATCAAATAAAATCAACTTCTTGATCAAATACAATTGTTTGGTTATTATTGATAAAGTTAAACTCAATTTAAATTAAAGTTAGATTCAGAAAGGCTTGCTTTGCTCTAATATAGACATTTTGAGAGTTTTATGGAAAAGAGCTGCAGATTTTGAGGAAAGAAATTTATGAAACAATGGTTAATTCAATAAATCATAGTTATTCTAAGATTACTTTGTAGTTATATCGGAATATAAATATATTTACAATCCAACTTTATTTCCCAAATTTTAAGGGTAAAGGAGCAACAATTTTTTTAACAGTTTTCCAAGTTTTTAATTGTGAAATTTTTATTTATATTTCGCCAGAATACACCGACAACCGACTAATACTCTACGGCCACGCTCTGGCAAGGAGTACCACAACCTGGACCCCATTATAACCTCCATGTACAAACACGGCAAAGACCTCTCCAACTACACTAACATACCATAATAATTAGTTACGGACCCTTTCTCCAACTGTATATTATCTCAAAACGTATATTAAATAAAAAATAATGTTATGATAATGTAAACATTGTAGCTGAGTTTGTGAAGTATATTTTGTTATTAGATTTGGATAAAATTTTGGTTTGTACATTTTTAGACTTTTGATAAAATAATATTTATGTTGACTTTCAATAAACAAAAGTTGATATGAAGGAGATAAACATTATTTATTATTACAATACACAACTATGAAAATTGCTAAGAATAACTTTTTAATTAATTAATTTTATTGTTAAAGCTTTTGTATATTGCCAGTTATTAAATATCTTAGACGTTATTTATTTAGTAGGTTTTGTTATGTTTTTTGTCATCCATCCCCGATCTTCATAACAATAAGACTGAATTGCATTTTTTATGTTCCCCAACCACTTCTAGTCATATCTATCTAGTCTAGATCTTAAAATAAGACTATTAAGTCCATTGAGGTATTGTGTGATTAATGTATGATAAATATATTTTATGTATAACTTGTACAATTGTAAAAAACTTTAATATAAAACAACGACGTAGTAGTGGGTAGATTTTACATAACTGAGACATTAATATAGCATAAAACTTTTAATATGCTGTTTCGTATTCCTACTGTATATAAACAGATAACTACAGCAATAATTTTAGAAAATAAAAAGAATTGACGGTACTTTTTTATGTTTATTTTTATTTTTCTAATATTCCAACATTTTTATGTTTTAGATACTCAATGCATTTTTATATAATGTCACAAATATCAAAGTGTAAATTGTCCATTTGTTAAATATACAATAGTGACATAATTTTGTTATGTTCATGTTTTGATTTTTGCTATTATATAAAAAAATATTAAATTACCTGTAATAATTTTTATTTATCTATTTTTTAGTATTTATTTTTGTATTTTTAAATTAACTTTTGAATATATTTCTTCGAGATCTTTTATGGTACATTTTATTTATTACTATACAAATAATTTATTTCAAGACCAAGATATGGAGGAAATACAAATTTTATGATACATAGAGAATTACTCTACTTAACTGACTTGAGATTGCCATTTTGTCTGTACGTACGTTATCTAAGTTACCTAAGATTATAAACTTTAAGCATAACTTTATTTAATTAATATTTCCAATTTTTTAAATATTTTTTTATTTGTATATTATTTTTATCTTTTACATTTTTAATGAGTGAAATAACGCCTTAAATAGTAAATGTAACAGCTTATAAAAAGCGTTTGATATTGTATACTTGAGATCACATATTATACATGTATACCCTACATATCCGTAGTCTTA
>LUGF01054182.1:0-15195 GCA_001625245.1 Calycopis cecrops | reverse complement strand
GTATATTGCCAGTTATTAAATATCTTAGACGTTATTTATTTAGTAGGTTTTGTTATGTTTTTTGTCATCCATCCCCGATCTTCATAACAATAAGACTGAATTGCATTTTTTATGTTCTCCCACCACTTCTAGTCATATCTATCTAGTCTAGATCTTAAATAAGACTTAAGTCCATTGAGGTACTGTGTGGTTAATGTATGATAAATATATTTTATGTATAACTTGTACAATTGTAAAAAACTTTAATATAAAACAACGACGTAGTAGTGGGTAGATTTTACATAATTGAGACATTAATATAGCATAAAACTTTTAATATGCTGTTCCGTATTCCTACTGTATATAAACAGATATAGCAATAATTTTAGAAAATAAAAAGAATTGACGGTATTTCTTTTATGTTTATTTTTATTTTTCTAATATTCCAACATTTTTATGTTTTAGATACTCAATGCATTTTTATATAATGTCACAAACATCAAAGTGTAAATTGTCCATTTGTTAAATATACAATAGTGACATAATTTTGTTATGTTCATGTTTTGATTTTTGCTACTATATAAAAAAATATTAAATTACCTGTAATAATTTTTATTTATCTATTCTTTAGTATTTATTTTTGTATTATTAAATTAACTTTTAAATATATTTCTTCGAGATCTTTTATGATACATTTTATTTATTACGATACAAATAATTTATTTCAAGACCAAGATATGGAGGAAATACAAATTTTATAATACATAGAGAATTGCTCTACTTAACTGACTTGAGATTGACATTTATCTGTACGTACGTTATCTAAGTTACCTAAAATTATAAACTTTAAGCATAACTTTATTTAATTAATATTTCCAATTTCTTAAATATTTTTTATTTGTATATTATTTTTATCTTTTACATTTTTAATGAGTGAAATAACGCCTTAAATAGTAAATGTAACAGCTTATAAAAAGCGTTTGATATTGTATACTTGAGATCACATATTATACATGTATACCCTACATATCCGTAGTCTTACGCTAGTATGTACCCATCCGACTCCGACTCTATACCCTAAAGTTACCTTTATATACCTGCATAATATAAATAAATATAGTAATTTGTAAAGTGTTTTTTTTTGTTAACAATACTTACCAAATCAATCGAAGAATGCGCATATAGTTTATCCTTACCCTTACCCATGTCTTCGTCAATCCTTTTGTTTTTAACACCCAAAGGTTCTATTTTTTGCACATAGGACAAATGTCTTGATTTGTCGTCTAATTGGCCCTGGATTAACAGAATGATGCTGGGCTCTCGAGGCGTGCCATTACCAACAACGATCGACGTCGCCGGCCGCTGTCGGTACAGTTTGATGACTGCTGCCGCCCATAAACATCTGCATAATTGTTATGCAGATGCCCTATTTTCCTCTTCTGCTTAAATGGGCGGAATATTAAATGGGCAGAAACTCAAAAAAAATGGGCGAAATTACCTCCCTTGTCTCTGTCAGTTAATTTATAAAAACTAACTGTCATTTATTATATATTTATTTATCTTGATTGTTCGAATTCTCAAAATACCAGAAGAAATAAATAAAACCGGTAGTATGATTGAAGTGATAATATGATCTTATATTCAGTGATATCACACCTATTCTAGACAAATTCAGCTGCTGTGTCTCATAACAAAAAAAGCGAAAAGCGACCCAAATATTATGTACCTCTCTAAGAACCGTAAACTTGCTAATTATTGAACTTCAAACTTAATTGAACTTACATGTATAAAATCTCAGAATGCATATCGCTACATTTACTATCAAGGTTCTATACTACAAATGCACTGAAAAGGTAAATCCAGTTCGATTGTGTCGTACTGTGAAATTAAGTCAATACGCTCTGAGATGCGCCGCATACGTCACCTGATAGTAAGCTGCACTGACCGGCTGTCGGACAGTTGTCTAGCTGATAAAATTTATCTTTGAAATACGTTATACGCTATAATGTATTCTATCTTTTACCCCACTGCATCCTAAATAAGTGTGTGCACAAAACATGAAATAGGAGATATACTGAATAATTAGATGATGATATTTTATTATTATTTTTTTAATGTTAACTTACCTAAAATATATAAGAAAATGCTTCTGTTTATCTAATTTGAATTAGGATCTCGACATCTTTAATAGCGTGTGTTTAAATTTTGTAATTAATAACATGTATGTTACATACATGTTTAAAATATAATATATTGTAACGTTTATAGTTATTTTCTATTTAAGTTAATTATAATTTATAATATTTGTTATAAGTAAAGTTATTTAAGGTTAATTAAAGAGTAGGATATAATTAAAACAAGATATTCATGGACCATATATACTCGTATTAAGATTGGAATATAACTCCTTACGGATTTGTACACATTTACAATTATAATTTAATAATAAATTTGCTTATGGTCTTACTTAATTCTAAAAATAAATCTTCAGGGAGTGGGTTAAATGTTTTGGCTTCCTAAAATTATGTCTGAGATGTTACCAAAGTATAAAAATTTAATGGAACACTACTAAATATGAATAAAGACTCTAGAACTCTAGAAGCGGTTAACTAAAGCTATTAATTCACTCAGCTGTGCTGTAGTTACTGAAACCCGCTCGTTCAAGTATATTACTTCTTCATATGATATCAATTATATTACTCCTTTTTATTGTATTGATCCAGACATCTTTCTTAACATGTTGGAATGTAGTTCATCATCACATGGACTGGTAATTCAGCTCCAAGGGTACAAGTAGTTCACAACGGTGACAATTAAAAAGTATAACCCAAGTGGATCAAGTTGGAACTTTACGCTGTGTATTAATTATAAATGTAGTAATAATTTAGAGAGTTTGTACTAAATTTCTTAAATTATATTCTGAATGAAGTTAATGAAGTTTTAATCCTGTCTTATAAAGGAGTCACACTCTGGAAAAGAATATAACATATGTTACAACTCAATAGCCTACAAAGCACGTGCTGTAATCTGCCATTACATCTATGATTGAATTTAGAATGTTTTATGAAAAGCAACAACAGAAGATTGCTAATACAATAGAATCTCAACAAAGTTATACAATAATTAAGTTTTACTAAAAATGAATCTAACCTATATGACATGTGACAAGTTCAAGGGTGTCATAAAGAAAGAATCTAATTTAAAATGCTTTGCTATATGCAACAACTAAAGATTGTAATATAATTAAAGAATTTTACAATTATTCAAGTAATAATGTTTTACAAAAAGGATCTTCTAACTTAATACAAAAATTTGACATGTGTTCATATCAGTGAATTAGGAAATATATTCAATACGTACCCCTTTTTAATATATGGCCATTATTTAATAATATTTATATTTATATTTTAATTAACTAAGTCACTCCATGAGTAACTATTATTAGTTCCCAAAAAGACAAGAACACATCGCCCGCCATGTTCCAGGACAAGACGGCAAAAGACATGACAGATTGACATTTCAACGCGTCTTCTTCTTTTTTTTTTTAAATCAGCCATAGGCAAAAATAAACTTGTTACAATATATATCCCAAATTGTACAACATTAGCTATTCACAGCAGCATCGCCGGCATCCTCAGTCATATTATATATCTTATCTATCTATACATCTATACATATAATAAAACTGTAGAAAACATCACACTGACTGTTTCATGTGCGGCTTTCACGTAAAAACTATTGGACGGATTTTGATGAAATTTTTTTGTTAAATAGTTATTAGTCCTTGGTAACTCGGCGATCAAAATATATAAAGCTGCAGTCGGTATCTCTCAATATAGTATATTTTGGGGAAAATAACGGATTGACAATTCCGCCCCACATAACATTACACGTTACCATGACAACAATTTTCCAATAATGACAAGACAACGGCTGTCGGGTCAACTAGTGTGAAATATAATTTGTATCACATCACGTGATACCACGCAAAATGCTCGTTTCATAACCGACAGACTTAGATCATTTAGTAAATGATCTAAGCCGACAGACAACTAGAAGCCATAGACAATAGAGTTAATGCGCCATTTACAATCGACATTTAATGGTTATACTTGTTACATTCTGTTTAATATTCGTTTAATTCTCATTTTATCAAATGTGTATTAGGCCATGTTAAGCAGTTGGTTAAATCAGTGTAAAATATTTCCAAATACAGTAAAGCCATCATGAATTAAATTGTCACCCTGATGCCGCAACAATATAATACTTACAAGAAATATTTCTGAAAAAGCAATATTAAAACAATACAAATATATTAATATTAAAATATGAATATATAATAAGCTGTGAAGCTTCATAAACTTACAAGTTTTAGTTTTAGAGTATATATGGAAGAACCAACATTTTTAAACAATATTCAATTGGAAGTACTTTTGTTATTTTACTCTCGACTCAGGTTTCTTAAACAGGGTTAAATTATGGTGTCAAATTTTCAGATTTGGTTCAGAATCGATGTATGAAATGAAAAAAATAATAATAAAATAATATAATTTTATTCCTATACTAAAAATATTATCATGTAGAGAACTAACTCGGCGCGCAGTACTCAATCANNNNAATGTGCTCTGTATGTGTCCTTCAAGCGTCGTTGCAGACCGCCTTTAGTTTCCGTCAGCTGTTTGAGCCTTGAGGTCCATACACTTTGTGTGCGAACAACGTTCGACGTATTTTCAAGTACTATTTTAAATCGATTTTTATTTAACAAAATATTACAATTACACGATAAAATTTAAAACACTCCCTTGGATTGATGTTTTCTACCCTTTTTGAAAATTTGGCCGGTGACCAAAATTTAATCCTGTATATGTGATTATTCATCCAGAAATTTATGATTAAAAAAATTTAAATAACAAACTTATGCATTCGAGTACAATAGACATACATAAAGCAAAACAAAAAATAAGTAAAATCATAGAAATTATAATATTTTATTGTTCATAATTTCTCAGGCTCTTTTTATCAACCGAGCAAATCCGCCTCGCGGCCGCGTGTATTAGAGACTTTTAATTGTCTTCCAATTTGCATAATATCGTATCTGCCATATTCTCCACAGGGAATACCAAAATTTTACCATTTAAAATATCTTGCTCGGGATTTATTTTTTCCAATTAAGAAGTTGTCTGTTGTACGGCTCTTGATAAGAAACTGCGAGAACACAAAATGTGAAATAATTTTATGGAAACAAAACTACGTAACAACATATTAGGTACATACGTAGGTAAAGAATCTTTTTATCAACTGTCTACCGAGTCAAATTTATGGAAACCTTCATTAAACACAAACAGTTTGTATAAAAAAATTTATTTTCCTTCTTATTTACCTCCCCTCCGATGGGCCACCAGAAATACTCAAAAGGCACGAAACACAACAGAGCTCTCAGCTCGGCGTTATTGTGTCAGCAAGAGGTACCTCCTCGGTCATAACAGCTCGGTTCGGTTGTAAACCAGCATGATGCATCCTAAAAATAGGTAATGAAACATAATCCAAATGGAATCCATTTTCGCGGTGGTTGGAATCGAACCCATTCATTCTGCAGATTTACTAATGATTTAATGTGAGGTAAAACATTAGGTAGATAACGGTAGCAATTAAAAATCGTCTACATTAAATTGGCTACTTTAGCATATATTAATCGTCTACATTAAATTAGTTACTTTTGGAAATCTTCTGTAGCTCTAAGTTATGGTGTAAAATGTTAACATGGTAAGTATTTAACACTTAAGTACTCGCTAGTGGGTCTAATGGACCTAGTATTTCGTTTAATGTTTGATCACTTTTGAGTTTTGGCGTTTGTGACGTGGACGTTCTTAGTACCTTTCAACGATAGTGCTGCACGGCGAATTGGGATCGTAGTTGTCAGTTAATGAACAGCACGTGAGTGCTATGAATGAATCAGGTGTGTGTCGGTCCGTTGGACCGGTAGTGAGAGTTTTTATCATCATTTTATAATTGCTGATAGACTCTTGAGACCCATAAAAATAAAAGAACATATTACTAAAGAAATAGAAAATGAAGCAGCTGCATCCAGTCCACCTACCAATAAGTGGACGAAAAGTGCGTTTCGGTATATGTACCTAACTAGAAAAAACATTTTTTTGCGTAAATGAAAAATATTTTTTGTTTTCTATTATGATCGATCTCTAATTGTTATAATTCTAAATAGATATGATAATATAGTAGTTTAAGTAAATATAGAAAGTTTTGTTTAATATAAATTTTAACACTTAGGCCTAATTATATCTTAAAAATATTGTAAAAGCCATTGAATTTTGTAATAAATAGTTGCTTAACAAAAAACAATAAATATTAGTACTAGACCCATTATTATATGTTGTCTCTATATAAAGTAAAACTTAACTTTTTGTAATTATTTAAAGAAAAAAGTAGGATATTATACTGGGTCCGATGCACCCGGTAGCGAGTACGTAAGTTACAAATTAGACCGCGAGTCCTTAAGTGTTAATGAGTTCTAGTAACTGTAAGTGTATTTATAAAACCTTTTATTATTATCAAGGTGAGTAGAATATAAAGCGCTGAGTTAGATAATATGTACATATAGTATGATGTGTCGCTAGCAGAAAACCAAGATAAATAAAATAGAAAATTTCGTAATATAAACTTCACAATTTTATTCTTTTATGGGTAAATTTTATCTATTTCATCTACACAAATAATTTTTAATTGTAATCAAGTATCTTTAATGAATGACATAAAACCCTTAACAAAATTAAGCTCTCGACAAGTTGCAGATAATTATGAGACGAGCCTTTTCAGCGACTCGACTTAACACAAAGTGTTCTGGATACAGAAATTAAGGGGATTACATTTTTGCTTACCATTGAGAGGGGTTCTTCTTACAAAACAATCTGTATCTTTTTAAAAAATTTCCTACTACACGTTTTTAATATTTATAATCTACTCGTATAGAAAAAAAAGTATTAATGGCAAAGTATTGTTTGTCTTGGCGAGTACTGTAGAGTTTGCATAACATAATAAGTCGGGGCCACATTTTTGGTCATGCCAATGAAAGTAATAAGTAATAACACGACTTGTTTTCATTTGCATTGAAAATGAACCATATTATTTTATATAATAATATAATTAATAAATGATTAATTATGTAAGTGACTTAATCTACCATGTTCATCTTAATACTCATTTTACGACTATCTCGTATACAAGGTTGATAAAAGTAAAAGGTGTTCAATGAAACCACATATTTAGTGTATCATTTTCAGGATACACAACAAACATCAGATCAATCGGAGCAATAGTTTGGCCACAGGAATTTTAAAGATTTTTTGCTCACTTTTTACACGCTGTATCATCAGCTCATCGCGACCTCGAAATCCCATAGTCGGCCGGAGCTATTCACCCATTTTTATTTTTACTGTAGGCACTTATAGTATATTATGTGCTTTAATTTAACGCCTCTCGCTTTTCATCAACTTTGTATATACCTCTGTATTTAATTAGGACCTCTCAAGTCAATTAGCACATCTACAGATAATTATTCCCACAATCAGCGTGTCAGTAGTGGGTATTATCTGTTGCGCTTTGTCGTCTAATATCTAATTATTACAAGCCATTATTGTGCCTAAGTAGATATATTCAATCAAAGTTAAGATAAATCTAATTATCATTATCTAATCTATCTAATATAGTAAATGTCTGGTTTACCATTGTCCAAGGATATTGTATATGATGTACCTACTGACGCATTAATAAGTTTAAAAAATGTTATTTAAATTTAAAGGATATTTATTATAATTACATATCGATTAGGAACTTATTGGGGAGGACTTAATTGTCAGAAGTGCAGTGGGAAGTCTTTTGATAGCCAATAGTGATGAATGTTGATGAAATTACTTACGTTTACATAAATAACACTTTTGCATTGTCAAACAAATGAAAATAGAATAGACATTAATTTAGAAATTAAAAATCACCCTGTTACTATAATCATACATACTTAAACTAAAAAAATAAGAAATCCAATAAAAGAAATAACAAAAAAGGAAAGATAATAACGATATAAACAAATAAAAATCGGCCAAGTGCGAGTCGGACTCGCGCACGAAGGGTTCCGTAACATTATCTACGAAATCGAGCAATAAAATCACGTTTGTTGTATGGGAGTCCCCCTTAAATATTTGTTTTATTTTAATTTAATTAATGTTTTTTAAAGACAATATGTAATTTAATATTCTGTGAATATTTCAAGTGTCTACCTGTTGCCGTTGTCAACATCGAGCAAAAACGAGAAAAAAAATCACGTTTATTGTATGGGATCCCCCTTAAATATTCATATTATTTAATTTTTTAGTATTTGTTGTTATAGCGGCAACAGAAATACACCATCTGTGAAAATTTCAACTATCTAACTATCATAGTTCATGAGATATATTCATAGTTCAGCCTGGTGACAGACGGACGGACGGACGGACATCGGAGCCTTAAAAAAAAAAAACTTTATTTGCAAGAATATGGTATAAAGTAGGTTTTACAATATTTTTATGTAGGTACTCAATATTCTGCCTATAATGCGGCGTGCAAATAGTTTAAATTACATGATATCATATTTGTTAATTTATTTATATACTAATACTAAAATCATGCACAATATAATAATTATCATTAATTATAACATACAATTTCAATAAAACACTAGAATAAAAAAAATAAAATTAAAAAAGAATAAGTTATGAACATTTTAGAATTAATAAGAACAAATTTATCAAAATAGCATAAAATAATTTTTATTACATTTACAATTATAGTTATACACAATTTTCATTCAGGTATTCATCAATAGTGTAGTACATCTTATTAAGTAACCATTTAAACAATTCTGTTTTAAAACTTTTCCCTGTAAGATGCGCAATGTCCCCTGGTAATTTATTATAAATGGTCACTGCCATACAATACGCGTTCTTGCTGCACATTTTTAGTCTCTGTTTAGGAACACTGATTTTATGACATCTGCAACTTCTGATGGTAGTTTCGTTTTTCAATTGGTAGTACATGTGTAAGTAATTCGAACGAATACACAAATATCTAGTATATATTGGCATGGGAGTGGGAGTATACAGTACATTTTAAATAATGGTTTGCAACTATCTAAAGAGGTTGCACCGCACAGTGATCTCATGCAATTTTTCTGTGCACGAAAAACTCTGCTAGCGTCAGCGGAATTATCCCATATAATTAAGCCGTATTTTAATATTATAGAGGCCACATAACCGTGATAGGCCAATAGTGCTGCCTTAGTTGAGACTGTTCTTCTTATATTTTTTAAAGCAAATACAAACTTTTCCAATTTAATGGTTAATTTATTTGTGTGTTCTCTCCAGGTACAGTGTCGATCTATCTGTACTCACTGTAAAACTCTCTATCTGTAAAACTTGTCACATCTACTTCATCAATATGATTACCATCGTATGAAACTTTAAGATTATCGCGAATAGTGTTATGAGGGTAAAATTGGATAATTTTGGTTTTTACAGCGTTAATTTTTCTTTTTTTTTCTTTTAAGTAATGGATTGTTCCCATTAATGTGTCCTCAATTTCCATTTCAAAGTTTGTGTTGTTTTTATGTTTGATAATTATGGTAGTATCATCAGCAAAAAGTATACAATCATGTTTTATAGCATTGGGTATATCATTGATGTAGCTAATAAATAGAAGAGGACCTAAAATTGAGCCTTGAGGCACTCCATATTTATTGTACAAGAAGGGAGACCTGTGTATGTTTTTGAATCTACCTTTAATTTCGGTTATTTCAACACATTGCTTACGATTTGAGAGGTAGCTTTTTATCCAGTCATTTGCCACACCTCTAATTCCTTGGATATACAGTGCGTTTAAAAGGATTTCATGCGAAACAAGATCAAATGCCTTAGTTAGATCGAGAAATATAGCAGCAATGTTCATTTTATTATAAAGTTATTTTTTATTCAAAAAAACTATAATTAACTTAGACGGCGGAACATTTTAAAAACATCTACACATTGCTGGCTATACAACAAAGTATAATTTGTTACGCTTACTGTCACAAATTTGAAAAATAATTGATAACAAAAAGACTAGGTTGGTATCAGGTCCGGACATCTTGCCGGCCAAGGGATTGGTCCACCTCTACTAAGGGATTGGTCCACCTCTAATACCTGGTAGAGGTGGACCAATCCTTTGGCCGTTTTTCAAATTTATGACAGTAAGCGTAACAAATTATACCTTGTTGGATAGCCAGCAATGTGTACATGTTTTCAAAATGTTCCGCCGTCTAAGTTAATTATAGTTTTTTTTAATAAAAAATAACTTTATTCCAAACTACATGGTAAGATTCACTTAAAATTTGGAGTTTGAGACGTCTCATTTCAAATTGATTAATGTTTTTATTTATTTTAATATTTTTTGTTATGTACTAGACTATGTTCTAACGTAATAATAAATATTAATGTAAAAATATGCAACATTTTTTTTTATAAATTTTTAAATGCTGTAAGTTTGCTAAGCCCAATTTACGCACCTAGTCTTTTTGTTATCAATTATTTTTCAAATTTATGACAGTAAGCGTAACAAATTATACCTTGTTAGATAGCCAGAAATGTGTAGATGTTTTTAAAATGTTCCGCCGTCTAAGTTAATTATAGTTTTTTTGAATAAAAAATAACTTTATTCCAAACTACATGGTAAGATTCACTTAAAATGTGGAGTTTGGGACGTCTCATTTCAAATTGATTAATGTTTTCATTTATTTTAATATTTTTTGTTATGTACTAGACTATGCTCTAACGTAATAATAAATAACTATGTAAAAATATGCAATAGTTTTTTTATAAATTTTTAAATGCTGTATAACCCTCCTTTAAAAAAAATTAAAAAAAATATTTCTCCATACTGGTTCATATTTGCCCTATACACTCCTTACTAAAGTGTTAGCTAGTGATCTCATCTACATCTCCTTAACAGGATCGTGACATATTACCAGTCACTCTGTATATAAATAGAAAATCATCCCATGGCATCACACAGGAACATTTTTAAATCTCTTCATTAAAAACTATCCTGTGTTAATCCAAGTTACTCTTTATGTGTGTGCCAAATTTAATGAAAATCGGTTAAACATACAAATTTTGAAATTTATAATATTAGTAGGACAATGGTCACCGCACACTTATTAACTCAGAAAGGGTTCGGCGCCGTATCTCCTTCGCTTTGCTAGGCGAGGCGATTACGTTACGGATCCCATTAATGTGCGTTGCAGTATGAAGTTTCATACAAAGAATACTGAACGGCTCGAGGTGATACATTTACGTTCTCTTTCCGAGTTGATAAGTGTGCGGTGACCATTGTAGGATTTACACTAGGTAAGTCACGAGGTTCCAAGAGAAGTTTGAATTCTACGTGAATATTCGTATAACCTGAGTTGAAAGTCCGAATAATAAGAATGCGTTCTTTTGTTGTTTTTTTTGCAATCAAAGAAATCAATCAAACGATTTATATTTCTATTAGCCGGAGCTGCCAGCTGATTGCGTCGGGGAGGTCCGCGCGGGGCGCGTTCAAGTCGCTTGAGAGTTACGTCGCAATCAAATTGTCTGCCGTGAAATATTCTCTTCATAGCACAGTCCGGGATTCGATTATGGTGGTAATAAGTTGCGATTTGATTGGCGATACAATTAATAAGCATTTCATTTATAATCAAAGCAATAACCCTTGAAACCCGTATCTAGCAGTTGGCATTTGCAAAAGTTTGATGCCAGTGTTTTGTAAAACGTCGTGAAGGTTGTAATATTTCTTTCATGCATTTGAACGAGTTTGTATAGAGTCCCAACTTAATGCGGGAATGGCAAGGTGTCCCCATATATTTAACCTTTAATGTAATAAGGATTTCCCAAAAAAGATTCTTACCGATTTTTAGATTTACTTTTTTAAAATTCCCCCATACAAGACTACACACTTGTAAGAGGTAGTGCCACACTGCATGCTTGCATGCAGCCGAATTGGGCCGGCACGACCGGGGAGGTACCTCTCGCTTACACGAGACCGGCGTGAAGTGACAGCTGTGCTGTCGCGTTTCGTGCGGTGTGTAAGTAGCCGGTGGCCCATGGAGGTGGGAGGAGAAAGGAGGGCAGCGCATCTGTATAGCCTCTATAGTCTATGCGGATGTCTATAGGCGTCGGTAGTCACGAAAATGGCTCCGACTGCTCGTTTGCCCCCCTATATCATAAAAAAAAAAAACACTCAGAGCAAAAGAGGACAAGTGAGGGTAAGTAATGACTTGATATGTAAGTATACATTAAAGCTTGCATTAATTTTATCCGTAGTCTGGGGGAGCTCGTACGCACTAATTGCAGAGAATGAAGGGATGTAATTGTGAGGACTCCTAATGGTATGCTTAAAGCTTCGGCGAAACTAACGTCGAGTTGCTAAAACCAGCCCTATGTTGGACGTCATGTGACGTATGCTTGGTAGAACCTTCTGACAAATACCTGTCTGTTTCAAATCTATACATATTATAATAAAACTGTGGAAGACTGTCTGTCTGTGCTTGTGCGGCTTTCACAACGCAACTACTGGACGGATTTTGATGAAAGATTTTTTGTTATATAGTTATTAGTGTTCGGTAGCATTTAGGGTATAATATATTAATATACATAACGAAAAATTATAATAAATACACTATTGTGACGCCCTTAGACTCCTTCCTTCTCCCCCCTCCAGGAGCCACCGGCTACTTACACACCGTACGAATCGCGACAGCACAGCTGACAATTTACGCTGATATCGTGTAAGCGAGAGGTACCTCTCCGGTGGTGCTGGCCCAATTCAACTGCATGCATCATTTTACAACAGTCTACGCCATCTGCGTTACCTACCTACCTTTTAGAATTACTTTAAAGCAAGAAAATATGTTTATTTTTACATAAATACTATATTTAAATGGAGTGATGAAAATGCCCCAAAAATGAAAAAAATAACTCACAAAATGTATTATTACATATACATGTACACCGCCTAGGGGTTATTAAAAATTTACCTATCGAAAGTGGCAATACAGGAGCAGCCGCGCTAAGTTTCCAACCTTGCTGTTCCGTGATCCCGGATCGACTACACGTTTATTCAATTAGATTTCCAAGTATTTAGCTGTGGGTTCCCGGGGTGAAGTTAGTATTGGAAAAAACATGGCGGCCGTTAAAAATTTAAGACTCAGCCGCAAAAAGCGAAATTGTATTTAAATGTATTCTTACTTTGATAATATTTTACACAATTCTTTAGGAATATCTTTAAAGTTTGCAAATCATTTCAATAACGTGATCCGCCTGTAAACTTATATACAAATGCAACATAGGGTGAGGTTTTTGCTCCATAGAATAGACTAGACTCTCACATGACAAACAAAATGCGACCCTAGTGTCTACATCATGTGATGAGCGAATCTTAGAATTGAATAGATAACACCTCCGCGGTCTTTATCGCCTAATCGAATGCGTGCATATCGGAGAGGTCTAAGAATCAGCCAACATCTATTTTTCTCTCGATATTCCCACAGAATCGAAACTTACGAGGATGAAACCACGAAGGACTAGGTTTTGACGAAATTTTTTTGTGCGTTGAAAGTAGGAAACATGTTTCCAATAATTACAAGACAACCTCTGTCGGGCAGCTAGTAATTTATAATGTTATAGAAAGCGCTCCTAGTAACAAGGATAGATTACAGATGTCAATTTCTAAATAAAATGTTATAAGACGATATATATCAAGACGAGACGAGAACTGTTCGTGTTTAGAATGTTCAATGGCCCTGCAGCCCCGGGCGCAGGAGAGTGTGAGCGCTGCAAATTGCTCGAGCCAACTGAGTGAGCCAAGAGAGAGCCGAGTGCGGGCTTGAAGATACTTGAGTTAAATATTGTTAGCTCCACGGAGCCAGCTGAAACAATAATAGAATATACTTAGTACTTAATGACTTCAATTTATTTCAAACTAGCTGACCTGACACACGTTGTCTTGCCATTATTGGAAAATATGTTGTCATGGTAACGTGTAATTTTATGTGGCCGAATTCTCAACCCATTACTTTACCCTATAATAGATACGCTGATAAATACGTCCCAATCGAGATACCGACTGAAACATTATATTATATATTATATTGATAAATTATAGCCTATGTGTTATTCTCATGCATAAGTTCTATTGTGGGAAAGTTTCATTGAAATTCATGCAGTAGTTTTCATGTGAGTAGCACACTTCCCTACATCAATCCATACTTATAAACTTTCGGGTTTATAATAGGAAAGTAGGATGTGCTTTCTCGAAATGACTACTAACAGTGTTCTTGGGTTTATCTGAAAAACCGGGATAACTAAGGGTCTTATTTTTTATCAGGAGAGGCACACATGGCACACACTAAACAATGAACTCACAGAACCTTAACCCAATAAGCGAGATGTCTTATCTTCTCTTATATTTATTTTGTTAAGATTTGTAATTAATTGACGTAATAGGCATAACATGATTATAGCTACTTCTTATAATATAGAATCGTCAAAATTATGATATACTCAAGTTTTCAAATAAATGTAATGTCTAATTATATGAAAACTATAAGTATTAAATAGTTAAATCTAATGTAATTTATTAAGTCAGTGCGCTGTTCTGATTTAACGTAAATCCTATTCGATTTAGGCCATTTAGTTCCGGGAATTAATGAGAGTGAAGCTATGTGCCAATTGGAGGAAATTTAGAGAAAATGTAAAGAAGAAGCTAAGCTAAAGTGGGATGACTAGAGTTTCTTTGCGCGCAGAACTGTAAATTACTTTTTTTATTCTTGCAAGGATATGGTAATATTATCATTCGAGCATTTTTATTCTGGAATAATATTATTTACTAGGCATGTGAATAAAGAATGTAAAAATAGTTCCTTTTGAAGGGTTAGGAACTTGAGGGAATTTCTGTATAGGTATGACAATTATTCGCATAAAGTGTATCCCAAGAGAAGTATTTATTTTTCTGTATAAAAAATAAAAAGATAAAAGTAGTTGTATTTTCAAGATTATCTGTAGCTGTGCCAAGCCAACATATAAACAACAAACAGTCAAAAACTAGTAAATTGATATCACTGTTTTTAATACTGCGACAAAACTTAAAGATATT
>LUGF01054167.1:449244-471432 GCA_001625245.1 Calycopis cecrops | reverse complement strand
CCCCCCCCCCCCTAGTTTACTCCGTGTGGATAGTATAGAAAAGTTTAAATGGATGAACTTTAAGGGTAACTCAATAATTATGTTTTTATAGGTAGAGACGTTGAGTGATAAACAATAAACTTGTGAATAATCCGATCCTGGGTCCGAACAACAGGGATTCTGTGGTCATGATATTATATAAAATGACAGCTATATCTAGCAATAAACAATATAACCGACAAAGGCTTGTATACGCAGGGGTTGATGATCAGGATTATGATATTAATCATTATCATATTAGCCTAGCTCCATGTAGATACCGCAAGGAACGCCTGGGGGTGGGGCTGCTTCCACCTTGCCTAGGANNNNTGCGTGCCTCTGTGATCTACAAGGCTATACCGGACTGGGCTACGCATACTAGACAGGCATTGGGGAGAGACCAGACTATGAGCAGCTCAGCTGGAGGGTCCTCCACCCGTCCCTCTGAATCAGTAAGTGGCGGTGTGGAACACGTTGCACAGTTCCAACGGCGCAGTAAGGACTGTTTAAGGCAGCCGGACAGTCCCTAAGGAGAATTCTAGCCTTTTCACCGAGGCCAGCCTGTCGCTGGACAGATCCTGTTGCTTATAGATCCGGGACTCTCCAATCATAGCGACTAAAGGCACGCGCAGAGGTTCAGTCAATGTTGCACTGAGTGTCGAGTCCGACATACACAGGTATAGGGCTCCAAGATACGTAAATGTATTCAGTTGGGCTAACAAAAAAAAGGTACAGCAAAGAACCATGCTATTGATACCAGAAAATAGATACTTCCATTATATTTAATTAATCAAATATTTAAGCTTTTGGTCAGGATTTGAAATTTGCCATTCATCATGACACATATAAAATTATAAACGAAGCATTGAATTGTTTAAAAACAACCATTAAAATAAATGCGAACAAAGTCACGGATAGATATAGTAGATAAATAAACAGGATAAGAAATTCTGCGTAGCTACAAGTAAGTTACGTGTGGATTTAAAGTTTGTTATTGTGCACTGTAAAGTTATAATTGGATTCGTATAATATCGTATAATATGCTAATTTCCCTGAGAACTAAATTGAAAGTGATCTTACAATTTATACATTCGATTTCTACTTCATACGATATTTTAATTAGGTTGTCGTAAAGTTATTATTCTTGCAATGTTTAACAAAGAAATATTATATAATATAATATTTAACTATAGAAATATTATATAATATAATATTTCTATAGTTAAATTTACTGTAGTAATAATGTCGATTCAGATGGGAAAATTGTAGGCTTTCGTTAGGTCTCATTGGTTTAAATACTGACCCGTGACCTGTCGATGTTTTTTTTTTATTTTCAATTATGTAGGTAATTAAGTATGTTTATTTATTCAATATCACTAGGTCTGCTATAAATTATAAAGTGTAATATTGAAAGGAAACCTTTAAACTATATGGTTAGACTCGACAAGACTAAGATTTGCACTACTAATATGTATGCTTATCATACTCTGAAAACGGAAGCATTATTTTTTTCGGGAATTAACGCCTAACGAAGTACGTTCGCCTTAGGAACGGCATCCGTATATTTTTTCATAGCCATATAAGTAGGTGGATTGCCGTCGTTTCCTCCAGCCCTCCAATGCCTCACTAAAAACACACACAAATAGCACGAAACGTTAAAATATGGCTATCACTTCATGGCGCTACGCCCATAGATATCTCTCGGTAGTACCGGCCTAATTCGGCTACAATGCAGCACATGTTACTAAACTATCTATATCTATATCTATCTATCTACTCTATGTCAGTAAATGTGTGTTTATATCCTAATACTTTTACCTTCTTTATTCTTCCTGGAATACAAAAGCTAGGTTAAACATTTTTCAAACTTTTATCTAGCACACGCTACGATACAATATTGGACAATATTTTTACAAAATTTCACCCTGTCATAGCGGCTTAGAATTCGTTGTTTTACAGTTCGATCAATAGAGAGTTATGTTCGTACAAAGGCGTTGTGTACGGTCAACAAAAAAGCTAATTTGCAGTCGGATATAGCCAGCAACGGATGTACGTCGATCTCCCGACAACGATCGCTATTTGAGTGTTGGAAATCATGAGCGATCCAAAGAATAAGCTTTCGACTTTTTTTTTCTGGCTGCTTATTGTTTCCTATTAAGATGTGTAAGGGTTAAGATCCAATATATCATCTGTTTATGCTGACGCTCACAGATTTGTACATAAATAGGTAACAAGCAGTAAGTATGACGTTATACTTTTTTTAGTTAAAGGTACGTGCCACGTGCAGCGTTGCTTTGACATCGGCCGGCACAACAGTGTTGGTACATCTCTCTCACATGATACAGATTCCAATGCTATAGTGCTAGCTATAGTGTATCAGGAGGTTTGTTATTAACCAGGGGATGGGCCCAATGGAGTGGGGAAGTGGGGAGGAGACACTTCTGCATTATCGTTAGCTGGATTGACATCACCATGATCATCAACCCTTATCAGTCCATTGCTGGAAATAGGCCACTTTCAATGAACGCCATCACAACCTATCTTCTGCGATCATTAACTGAATGCGTATATACAAAGATTAGAATGCTAGGTTGCTTGAGGCCAAATATTATATTTTTTAAAAATACAATTAAAAATGTTATTATGTAGGTATGTTTACTTTGCTCAATATAAGGCTGGTTACTTTTTAGGGTTCCGTACCCAAAGGGTAAAAACGGGATCCTATTACTGAGGCTCCGATGTCCGTCCGTCCGTCTGTCACCAAGCTGTATCTCATGAACTATGAGAGTTAGACAGTTGAAATTTTCACAGATGGTGTATTTCTGTTGCTGCTAAAACAACAAACACTAAAAAATTAAATAATATGAATATTTCAGGGGGCCCCCATACAATAAACGTGATTTTTTTGCTACCATACAAGAGATAAGCTCCCGTTTTCGTAGATAATGGTACGGAACCCTTCGTGCGCGAGTCCGACTCGCAGTTGGGCCGGTTTTTGCGTTTACGGAACGTACGTAGCCAAACAAATGCAGTACAAGTGTGTGGTGGTAATTATTATTATTATATTATTTAAAATTCATTGCGAAATGTATTTGACTATTTCTTATACTTTAAAAGTAAAAGTAACAATACACATTTCATTAAGAATAAACTAGTTTCATATCAATATAATTCGAATAGATACAATGCATCAGAAAATTAAAAAACCTCATTCTCCCATTTCCCGTGCAATAACCAAATTCCATATCGCTTGAGCGTAACGTTTGGAACACAATCAAGTTGTAGTGGATGGGCTCGTGTCAAGCACCCATTTGTCTGTTACACTGAACGTTCCAAGTGACTGTAGTGCGACTACTGTTTATGTTTGTATTCAGTCCACCAGCTGAAGAGTTTCTGAGTCTCTTCATACGTATATACATTATAACGGCGTCAAGTAACAGCTGTGCTGTCTCATTTAGTACAGTAAGTAATCTGTGGCCCAGGGAAAAGAAAGGAGTGCAACTGGTCTGTATAGAGCGTAAAATATATTGCAACTTTTTATTCCGATTTTTGTAAACTTGCGCGAGTAAAACTAGGCACAACTCATAAGTATATATATACCTGTTACTATTACTATTGTTATATGTCTTAATCCTAATTCCTAATCCTACTAATAATGTTATAAATGCGAAAGTTTGTATGTTTGCCTGTTTGGTTGTAACTCCTACACGAAAAAACTGTTGAACCCGTTTTAATAAAATTTGGCACCCACATAGAGGGTAACTTGGATTATCACTTAGGATTGTTTTTATCCCAAAAAATATTCCTCTGGGATGCCACGGGATGCTTTTATAGTTTCCACGGGGTCAAAATTTACGCCGGAGAAGCCGAGGAGCGCAGCTAGTTCCAATATAAAAATTAAAATACTGAACATATAATAATAATATTTACTACAATTTTACCAATGACCAGTTGTACTACATACAAATGTAACCGGAAATATCATACTCTGATGGGCAATTAAAATTAATCAATCTATTACAATTCATTAGTTACTTTTGTATGTATAATAATATAAAAGCTATTCCAAAATATATTTTACTGATAATTAATAAAATTGAACGCGCCGAACGCAACTATAAATTATTATATTCGAAAACTGGTTGCAAACCGCGATCATAAATACATGCCGTGTAGGTTTCAGCATATTATGAGATTTTGGTTACTTTAATATCAGCATCAGTCTTTTTAACATCTTCATCTTTTATCAGTTCACTTCTGGATCTATATGGATTTAAATGCCAATTTTTATTATCTATGTTGAACTGACCTTTAATGCGTCTTCTTATGTCCAATTCGATTAATTAGTTATCACCATTAGGAAACATACCTATTGAATTGGAAAAAATGAGTGATGACCAATGAAACGATATTCTTTTAATGCAATTTTTAATGTTAAAAGTACATAATTTCAGTTGATTTGGAATTGGTATTCAATTTGGTCATTTGTCAATCTTTATACATAATTTATTTTTGCATATTTACCGCTGAGCAAAAATTAAACAATGTTCTAAATGGGGTCATCAAAATATATGCAGCTATCATTCCATTATTACGACAAATCTACTTACGTTCTTAATTTATAAGATTTATACTCGAAAAAAAAGCAAAAATACATGCCCTTAATACAAGAATCGTGTCACTGATGTAGTTGATGTCTCTCTGTGATGCTCAGCGATTAAAGCGATATCAATACCCTGCTATAAAGTAAATAGTCTCTGTTTGCAGCATAGACTCATGGTAGTTACTGCGAATGATGTACGTAATTGGTTTGTCTTTGGATCGTTCATACACTTCAGTAATATACAAGTCATAGAATGGGAGCATACGCAATATTAAGTTCTGTGAGTATAGTTTAAAGATCTTGGTCTTGCAGAAATGTATGGTAAGACCAATACAGAATCAAAGTACAATATAGAACTTTTGAGACTTGAGCAATTATGTCTTAGCGAAAATTTAGTTAATAATTTATATTAAGTAAAATATAACTTTCGCTAATATATAGTAACTAATATTTGTTTGAGAACCTAATGAATTCTATTTAAATATTGATTGGATTTGTACGTTTATAATATAACCTTTTATACCTTGGGTATTTGGTTACAAACGTACAGATTCAATGCTGCCATCGGTATATTTGTACTGTATGTACCACCTATATATACTGAGGAGTCCTGGGTCATATTTCTGTAACAGTATTTAGTAGTATTGTGTAGATGGTATTTCCCCAGTGGTCATGGACTAAGATGCATACCCACACCTTAGGTGACACTCTGACATTAATGTCAATTTAAATAATATAACTGGGTGGTAGATGTAATTATTGACGTTCAAAAACTAATTCCTGTAATTCTATTTTTAAATTAAAACATTTTCATTTTTCATTAGATATTCGGGGCAAAGAAAAAATTGAAACGACATTTTTTGTTCCCAGATCATAAGATGCTTGCACCACGGAAAGACGTCCATCATGTAACATCGACATGAATCCGAGCAATATCATCCTCTACATCGCTAGCCTGCTATGGCTAAACTTGACGGATGCTAAGATTGGTAAGCTTCTATTATTATTTTTAAGTTAACGTTAACGAAACGGGAGAGCGGAGAACTGACACTAGACTTACATTAGTAAAAGATAGAGCCAAGCTGCACGCGTGTAGCCGAATTGGACCGGCACGACCGGGGAGGTACCTCTCGCTAACACGATATCGACATATAGTGACAGTTTTGCTGTCGCGTTTCGTGCGGTGTGTATGTATCCGGTGACCTATTGAGAAGTAAGGACGATGTGAATGCACTTATATAACCTCTATGCCCTATGGGGATGTATGTGGGCATCAGTAGTCAGGAAATTGCTTTAAAGGAATAAGACCGCCTTTTGTGTACATGAACATTGTATAGAAGTTTTTACCTCTATTTATTTATCTATGTTTGTTTATGTGCACAATAAAGCATATTTTCATTTCATTTTCATGATAATTGTTCATATTGCTTCTTTGCTCTATACTAAAAAATAGGCTGAAAATGATGATTAAATACGTTTAAAGGTTGGATCGATGTTTCTATGTATCTAAGAGCAGCTCGTCTGCCCACAGAGCTATTACACCATAAAATATTTTATGGCCACCGTAAAACCGTTTTTCTCATATTTCACACTAAAACACGTTAGTGTTATCTGGAAGACATAAAAGTAACATCTTCTACTCAGGCTTCACAAGGCTTTTGTTGTTGGAAAATTAGTTATTTCCGTTTAGGTTGAGATTATCCTGGCCAACTTCTACTTCACTAAAAATCTAACATCATTTCAGATTTCTTTTATGTTTACTAATATAGACGTGAAATAATAGGTATATTGAGGTTAGGTATTGTTTATATCCTAATACGTTTGTGAGTTTCCAGTGGCCCAAAAAAAGGACAACAATGCATCTGCGTCATAATTACACCGATGACTGTGGCGTCGATACAGTCAAAATGCTCCGATTGGTTGTATTCTACCACAATACAATAAAAAAGCTCTACCTATTTTGTAAATTATAATCTCCTAATCATGCCTTTTCATTGTCATTTGAAAGTACAAACTAACAACACAAAGTTATAGCACAGAGGGACACGTTTAACTAAATTATAATTTCCTTTGCAGGTTACTTTTGGCACATAACTGATCTTCATTATGACCCGTTCCACAACTCCCAGGAGTTCCATAGAGGTAAATACATTTACGGAATTTTTAGTTAATATTAAGTTACTTTTGTTACGGGAAAGTTGAGTATTATTTTCCGTAGATAATTAAAATTTGGCGAACGCGTCTACGAAAATGTTGTGGAATATTAAAGTGCGAATATTTTTGTATGCTTTTGATATAGATGTAGGAAATTTCGAAGGATGGTTAAGGTCTTAAAATATATGCTGTTTTTTTGTGGCATGGGAATTTCTAGAAGGGCAATATTTTCTTATTTTAAAGAAATAATAATTATAGATAATATTTCTTGAAGTAGTTTTTGCTTTAACTTCTAAAGAACAATGGCGAACTAAATAAATAAATACATACTAACACCATTACAAACTGTCACCACCATTGCTGAAAAAATATTGTTTGATTCTGCATTACTTTCTGAACAAATCACACGAACAAAATCTGTACAAGAATTTTTATTACAGAAATCGGGTAAAAAAAATAATTTAGATTTAAAAGTTGACATAATATGTTATGTACCTTCATCTGTCACACTGACCATGGAAGTTGCTCAAATCTGATGGGATAAGATTATGCTATTGTTGTTTAGAAAAATACTACCAAAAAATTAGATCGGGTTTGAGGTTTATTCTTTTTACGGTCGCGTACCTACAGTTTCAAGTCGAGACACTATTACTAAGTCTCCACTCGCAGTCTGTACGTCTGTCACCAAGCTGTATCTCAAGAATGGTGTTAGCTAGATAGTGGAAATCACAGCTGTAGTCACGTAACCGATACAAAAAATTGGTAAATTATAATTATGAAACTGGGAAACAAAACATTACAAACTTATATGTGTACCTATTTGTTACAAAATGTATGCAGGCATCTGCTAACATAAGTTTGCCAACTTATATGAGTAGTTATGCTCATAGCTACCTCCCGTTGGTACTGAACTCTTATTAAACACCTACAAAACACCCTAAAATAACTCCTACTCATTAACATTTTATTTCACAGATTTGTTATAGCTAACAAGGCACTACTTATTCTATTACAAAAAGAAGTCAATCATGTAGATTAGAAGACCTAGTCTATACATTTTTTTAGGCAGTGTGCGACTCACACGGGCTAATAAACTCTTTGTGCCTTGCCACTTATTGACGAAAGCACGGAGTCTAGTGGTATACTTCCGCGCAGATCTAGTGACTAACAGGAAACGGTCAATAGATAAATGGTGGTAATAGTCACGCAACTAAATACACACGTTATTCAAAATATTCAAAGGCATGATACATGTATATTTGCTAAACGCTAACTTAATTTGCAGCAAATTAATTTATCCAGGTTAAGATATGGTACAAACGTGCGAACCCTCATTTGCAACGTAATGATCCCCAAAACCACCCCCATTAACCTAAAATTATAATAAAAACCTTCATGAATATTCATTTCATTATTATTTACTCCGCCTTTCAATAACATTTTCATTTTAAAAATATTGAGAGTTGATAAAAGAAATTGCAATATAACTTCATTAGTCACTTCAAACAATGATATAAAAATGACACAATAATATTATTATTTAAGTATTATAGAGACGTTTGGCATTCGGTTCACTATACACTATCTCATTAGAAAAACCGGCTTAAAGTTATGTTGCTCTTATTGTAAAACGACTTTAAGTTATAAATGTATAATTAATTACTTTATATTTAAGCTTCTTAAATCACGCAAAATGTAACATAATAAGTACTACCCACCTACTTACGTAGATTAATTTTAAGAAAGCAAAAAGTGACGTCATATTTTAGTAATTCAAATCCATAAATACTGCGTTATCTCTTAAATTCCTTACACATATAAATCATATTAAATCATTATATTATTTCATTTAAAAATGCATTTAGATAATGAATTATTCGTTTTCATAAATAAGTTTACAAAAAGCATAATAAGTGATTTGTTAATTTATTTATCATAATATTTACATGTTAAGTGAGTTCATGATTAAAACATAAAACAAATATATATTAATATTTAATTTAAAAACACTAGAAACAATGAAAATAAATAACAGAATAGCATTTTATGTTAATTTAGCATACTGTGAATTAGCATATTTTGTGATTTCTTATTATATTTAAAACTTATATTAGTAGTAAAGACATCTTTATATATTTCTTGTGTGCGTGTGTATGTCACTGAACTCCTGCTAAACGACTGGACCGATCTACAATGACGCGGGCACAGCTAGTATTCATTTGATAGTTATGAGCGTTTGGAAAACAAAATAGAATTAGTATCTTATATCAAAATCAAAAATATTTATTGAAATTAGTTTGAAAGTTCACTGTACAAGCCGAGTCACAAAACTAATGATTTTGTTTGAATTGACATGAAATCAAATAATATTATAAATGCGAAAGTTATTGTGTTTGTCAGTACTTCACGCAAAAACTGTTGAACGAATTTTATGAAATTTGGCACATCCATAGAGGGTTACTTGGGTTAGCACAGGATAGTTTTATTCCGAAAAAAATGTTCCTATGGGATGCCATGGGATTCTATTTTCAACGGGATCGAAATTTACGTGGGTGTGCAGCTAGTAACTTATTATATGGAAGAAATAATAATTAATTATTGGATTTATTCCTTAAATATTGGTCGAGTCATTGATAATTATAATATTTTGTTTATCCATTTGCTTGTGAGCCCAATTCGGCTATAATGCAACATGGCACAACTAAAATGCCTCGTTCCTTTAGTAGTACTAGAACTAGTACTAGTATTACGCTACTCCTAGGAGTAGTACTAGTACTACTGAAAAACTGATGCGCATCTAATTACCGCGCATGTGAACTCCGCTTTAGTATAAAATCATATGAAGGATTTATAATTGAATTCATTACACGTACACGCCGCGCCGCAACTCCAACGGCATTTGAATTTTAGATCAAGTTTAACTGTAAATGCATTTGTTCAATTACGTAATAAATTTATTATTGCCGTTGAAAATTTCATTCCAATGGTCATTAGCTAAAGTTTAAAGAGGGTTATGTTTTTCAATTACATGTACTTCTTGCTTCAAATAAAAATGTTTTATTCTTGTTTTAGGAATCTTAGTCAGCGGTTGTGGCATCCTGCTGTGTACCCGAATGGGGTCCACACAACCTCTAGCTCACTAGATCCGTTTTAAAAGTGATGGCTATTATATCGCCTTAGTGTACGTAGTCGGTGAAAAAACTTCTTTCCTACTCCTCCTTCTGATTAAATTCGTTGCGGGTCCCAAGACAGTTTTTAGCTTTTCCTTTAGGGCTCACTGAGATCATATTAAAGGGTCGTTGTGGTTGGCGCTGTTGATCCTGGCGGTACAGGAGTAAAAGCGGACGGAAAGGGTGGTGGGCACCAGTGGCAGCTGTCCTTTAAGTGCGCCCGTGCGCTGAACCACCACATTTTTAATGCCTCAAATGTCGGCAGAGTATGATATAGTGTACACTAATTAAAAGGATATCAATTGTCTTTCAAATATCTGTGATCGATTAAATTACGAAAAATTCGATGAAACAATTTTAAGCTCTTTGCCAAATTATTAAGACTTATTTTGGCCTGTAAAAAAGTTCCCGTGCTCTCCGTTGATCCGATCCGAACTTCTAATAGAATACAAGCTAAAACGCCTGACGCGTGAGACAAAAGATCGTAGAAAATATTGTATGGAGCAATAAGCCAAGTTTCGTGCGCTGCTCGAGCGAACCGAAGGTTACCGATAGTATCCGAAGTTTGACGAAGTTCGTAACCCAGAGCGCGGCGGCCATTACATTTCACTTTCAATAGATGGGTTAATACCAATAAAAAAAATTCTAATATATTAGTTAATAACTTCCAATTTAAATGAATAAAAAACTCCCTCGTACAATCAATTTAGACGTGTATATAATCAAAGTTATTTAACATGTAATTCGACAATAATGAAACGGACGATACGTAAGCGCAAGAAGATCGCTTATTGGTCAATTTTGAAATTCACGGAATCGACTGCATGCATATCATTGGTCAAAACTCGATGTGACGTATTATACGACTTGTGCGATATTGCAATAAACACACGATATTTATTTTGTATTAGTCGACTTATTTTGAATAGCCAATTAGAAATGAATGTAAAATATTAGGATATTACTGTTTGACGTATTACTAAACTACAGATTCTTCGTGTTTAATTGTTTGTCAACAAACGTAATTTAGTGAATGTGTTTTTGATTGTTTCGTGTTTGTTATAAATACTGTGTGGGACAGTGGTTTAAATTAAAATTAGCGTCAACATTGATATATTAAAGAAAACATTAAAACGTTTGAAAAGAAAGTTGAAATGCCGGCCGGTCCGCCAAGGCTGGTTCTTAATTTAATACAACAGTGCAAATCAAAAAATAAAACCTTTACCCGAAGTTTTAAATCTGAAATGTATACCAACTGGGTGAGCAAGTAAAGTGCACCGCCAGTTCTGTGACGCACCAGCCGCCACTCGTGGGCACGTTTAAAAAATATCGGTGTAAAAAGAAAGGATCGCATCGGTTTAATCTCTATACGGATGCTTATGTACATTGTACATCGGTAGTCACCAAACGAATCCAATTAGTACTCTGTGTCAAATTGCCTTTTTAATTCCTTAAGCTAAAATCACGAGAAATTGAATTAAATAAATTTTATCTACTTTTTAACACTATCTTTATAAATACTATCTGAGAATCTTGCTCAATAGAACCGCGTAAAATATACTTACAAAAATACATTTCTTATAAAACAAGTTGCAAACATAACCTTAGATTTCAAATAATAATCCGAGCATAACACTTTGAGATACAGACAGCACTCTCTGCGTAAATCTGACCAACTAAATAATTGATGAACCTGCGGGTATTCGGAATAACTTTGTGACATTAAAACATTTGACAGTTCAATCCCTCGTGACCGCGGTCGTTGTAAAGTGCCCGAAATGTCGGGAAAGTATCAAATAGGTCGCGATCCGTAAATTCATTAATATAATTTGAATAATTTCGTTTGTGAATTATTTTATAGTTGTTAAATATTGTATAGTTAGTTGTTATAGTTATTTTACAGGTTTTAACACGATTAAATATTTATTAAAGGTACTAGCTAAAACATTTACCTACTTGCGCTCGACGTTTCGGCCGGGGTTACACAAGCCGTCGTCACAAGACGACTCAAACGCCTTAAAACCCGTGAAGTAACTACAAAATGTGTGACAAACTAGAAATTCTCAAACAAGTGCCCAGTGTTAAATATTGTTACTCCTTTACTTATTTTGACGTTTATTGTTTTTATTACATGATAAAGAGAGTAAGTAATAAGTAGAAATAAAATATAATGGCTATATAAATATATAATGGCTAATAAAATATAATGGCACTACTCATTAAATAAATAACTTGGTCGGGGCGCTAACTTAACAATTATTATAGCAACACTAGAACATGATACGCGTAATGGTTACTACAATGTAACAGACAACGTGATCCCTTAAAGACGACAACAAAAGATATTGCCGCTTGAAGAAATTGTATCCTATAATTTTCCGCAATGCGGAGAAATTTTTATTTTGTTGATCACGCGATAAATTAAATAAATTAATAAATGTCAAGTTGTAAAAGTTTATTATATCATACGAGGGTGAATCAAAAAGTACTTAGAATGAATACCAAAAATATAAAATTTTTAAACAAAAATATTTTATTTTTCTACGTATCTCCTTCTAATCTAATACACTTAGAATACCGCATCTCCAACTTTCTTATTCCTTCCGCAAAAAAATAATTTTCTCGACTATTAAAAAACTCCTCTACGGCAGTCATAACCGCGTCAACATCGTCAAATTTAGTTCCACGAATATGCTCCCTGAATTTTGGAAATAAGTGAAAATCACTCGGGGCTAAGCCAGGAGAATATAATGGGTGATCAAGGATTTCGAAGCCAGCACTGCGAATTGCGGTGAGCGCAACTTCCGAACGATGAGGTGGAGCGTTATCCTGGAGAAACAACACGCCCAATGACAATTTCCCACGACGGTTTTCTTTAATCGCTTCACGTAATTTCGGGATTAAGTTTGCATAATGGGATCCAGTTATCGTTTGCTCTTTTGGCAAGTAATCAATAAAAATAATTCCTTCACTATCCCAGAATACCGAGGCCATAACTTTGCCAGCGGAAGGAGAAACTCGAAATTTCTTCACGGGTGGTGAGGATGGTCGTTTCCAAGACATGCTTTGTCTTTTCGTTTCCGGGTCGAAATGGTGGACCCATATTTCGTCCATGGTTACAACATGACGGCAAAGTTGATCTGAATCACGTTGGAACATTTCGAGATTACGCTTAGAAATATCCAAACGTCGATAATGTTTTCTTCGGTTAACATTCGTGCATCCATCTTGCTGACACTTTTTTGAACCCCAGCGAATCAAACGATATCTTAAGGATCTTCGCTAAATGTTTTATTGTAATTCTTCTGTCGTGTAAAACCAATTTTTCCACTTTTTTGGCATTTTCTTCGGTGATGGAGGTTGAAGGTCGTCCAGAACGCGGGTCACCTTTACAGCTCGACCTACCTCTTTTAAGCAACCCAATAAGCCATAGTGGCTATTCCACTATGGCACTATGTAAAGCATCATTCCCTAATGTCTGTTGAATGTCCGAAAAAATCTCTTACGTGTAAATATTTTTCAGGAACTTTATTACCGCGCGTAACTCGTTTTTCTCCATAGTTTCGTTTTCTTATCAGAACTCTCAACAATAAAATTAATATTTTGCGAACGATCTGTCGAAAACAATTGAAAGTCTGGATAAATAATAATTATGTAATTGTCAATCTTTAAAAAAACTATCGAACTGCCTCCAAAAAGCTTAAATGCATATAAGTTTCTAAGAACTTTTTGATTCACCCTGGTACATAATGTACCAAAATATAATAATTCAGATTTTTCTTACTATCGACTTTCTTATTATCATTCGTGAATGAAATATAATGAAATGATAATAATATTATGATTCTCAAAAAGACTTATTGGACGACATCTAATAAATAAATCAACGAACTAAATTACTCATTTATTATTAATAAGCAGTGAAATAAATATGTTCATTTCCATAGGTAAATTATGCCTTACTTATCTTAATGTTGTACTGTTGTTGTCATTACTCACACATTATAGGTGTGTGTGTGTGTAATGATTCAGTGAGTGCAGGAACAGCACAGATCATTGCTATACTTTTACCCTACAATATATTATATTATGATAGATGTGAAGCATCTCGCCCTTTCTTCGCTACGCTACACTGCACATATGCCACTGTAACGTAACGCTAAACAGCCAATATTTTCAGGGTGTAAGCACAACCGCGGCAATAGCGAGCACAGCCACCGCAATGGCCGGCACCGCGATCACACGTGCGACAGCTCGTGGCCGCTCATACAGAGCGCCGCCGCTTTCATGGCCGAACGCCACCCCGAGACGCTGGAGTTTGTACTCTGGACAGGGTAAGCTTTATGAATTTTATATGCGGCGACACTCATGACTATCCATATGTGTACGAATAAAGATCAGCAATGCATATTTACATCTGAATATAAAATTCAGATGCACCTATTCGTGCGTAGGTAATCACTTATATCCATTGCTTGTTTGCCATTCAAAAACATTTTTTTTTAAGTAATGATAATATAAAATAGAGTATTAATAATGATCCTTTACGAATTTCGGATTGGACAGCCGGTCTATATAAAGCCCAGTCACATATTATAACGAAGGATTAATTTCATTTTACAAAGTTATATAATACTTTCACTTGTCCCTTTGACGGGTTTTGTGTAATTTAATGAACTCGCGAGCTGAATGTAAAGCACTTTCCAGTGTCCAATTGATCTGAAATTTGCTTCACATTATGTAATGAAAACGAAATATTATGAAACCATCCAATGACGGAGATTAAGAAGAGCATGGCTCTCATTTCTTTTTTGTTACGACTTGAGCATAATATCTGATTCCTTTTTAGGTACTTAGTGTTATCTGATTTCTTTTTAGGTATTTATTACTACTTGAGTTTAAGCGATCAAAGAAGCATTCCTTTAATTACTACCGTCGTCGCCTGTAGACATCGACAAAATTGTCATACAGTTGTGTATATATAAATATATGAAGGAAAAAGAAGGGGAATCTTTCATCCCCTAAAGTAGGCCATCACAAATTCACAAATCCGTTACACGACAGCTTAACTGTCACAGGCATCATGTGAAGTACCGCTCCGATCAAGTAGGCCCAATTCAGCGGCAATGAAGCCTGGTAGTAAACACTCGCAAAATTTCTGTTCTGACATTAGATCTGGTAGCCGCCGGAACTATATAATGAAAATGTGCGTGGGTCAATTCTAATAACACCCTTAATCAATAAAAATACTTTGTGCTTGTTTGTTTATAACAAAAAATATTTATAATTTCGTTCTTCAATTTCGACGGGATGGCAATCCGACACATTCGAAAGGACTTCGGGGAAAATATTAAACCCGACGAGGGTTATCAATATAAATCTATATAATTCAAGTAAAAAATAAGCAACGCTACCAGTATGTTTGACATCGTAAAAAAAAGGAAAACCCTTTGTATAATTTCTTAATGTTTTGTAACTGATATTCTACGAAACACAAATTCTTAAGCAAACGTAGAAGAATAGCTAAATTACACATTTAAAATTAATCTTAATAATAGGAATAATAGGACCTAGACTAAACTAATCCTTAATTCAACTAAATAGCATGGGTATACACTGTAAGATAACATTACATAATTAAATTACCAGGGACATCTTGTCTTCCTCAATGGAACATCTTAGCGAGGAAATTAAATTAGAAGCCGTAAGGAATGTCACAGACGTCCTGAGTCGGACGTTCAGTAGCCAGTTTGTTTTCCCGGCGCTTGGACACAATGATCCCCCGCCTTCAAGGAAGTTAGTTGATATGTGGATGCAGTGGCTTCCGACTGAAGCGTTGCAAACTTTTATTACGGGTAATCTTTTAGTTATAGTTTTTAATTGTATATTACTTAGATCTACTGCTTAGTATTTGTGCTAATATTTGTAAAAACTAAGAGGGCAGAGAGAGAGACATTTCTGACACCAGTCATCGCTTACATAATAGTGATGCCTCACAGTTATGTTACATATATGTATATTAATTACACTATAGTAAACTAATATTATTAGCTTTTAAACACGACAGTTAGTTTATTTCTAGTCTTATCATATCATTACATAAATAGTGACATGGTAAACTTCTTTTTACGTTTTGTAATAAAAAAAAGGAGGATTAATTATGATTCAAAAATCGCCCAGTGTAAGTCAGTCTTTCTTTTCTACGCATTTGGATGCGTAGAAAAGAAGCCTGACTATTGTTATCAGCAGCCATTATTAGATCTGTGCCGAACATTAGCAGGCTTATTATTAGGCAGGGAATTGTAATTCCTGTATTGGTATAGTAGGATCCAGAACTGTACAGTAGGAAGTTAAGTTCGTCGAATATGTCACTACAAACACAAGAGGTTAAATCCAGTAATGGGAATTGTCTGTTTTGTAATCGAAAGAGGCATAAAGTGGATGGAAAAATGATAATGACATTGTAATCTTTATGATACGTGTTAAAAATTTAGATGGACACATTTTGTTCTTATAAGTTGGATTTCTAATAAAAGAATTTTACAGGTGGATATTACACTATAGAACAATCCCATAGCAAATTGCGCATCATAGTGTTAAACAGTGTGCTATGGGCGGGTGGCGCTGCAAAAACTGATGGTCCTCATCGAGGAAGGGCACAATGGGAGTGGTTAGAACACGTGTTAAGTAAAGCAAGGAGAAAAAATGAAATGGTAAGTGATGAGTCCAGACTTACAGCAATGACATAGAATTCATAGAGTGTAAAAATAGTCTTGAAATAAACAAAATATATATATATATATATATATATATGTGTGTGTGTGTGTGTGTGTGTGTGTGTATATATCTGTGCCAAATTTCAGCCAAATCATTGCAGCACGTTAAAGGATATCAATACAAACTTTGGCATTTATGCAGCTATTTAGGTATTTCGGAATTCGCATCAGCCATTAAGTAAAGTGATTAAATAGTTAGGCCAGTTTATCGCGGGAACATTTAGATTAAGTTTTACTACGAGCTAACAGCGCCATAAACGGCAATCACGTGCGCGGTGTAACAGGCAAAATTAAGCATAATTGGGTATTAGAGACGTACACGTAATGTACTCATAACATGTTTACACTTATAAGCCATAGGAGTAGGCAGTGAATATTATTAGTTTACACTGATATTTGTCCCAATTCTACACGATATCTGCATACAATTTTCTTTTAACTGAAAAATAAAGAGGAGAAAATAAAAAATAAATACAAATAAAAACTAAGTAAATTCTCATCTACAAGCGAATGTTAACTGAACTGTATAAAACTAAATGACAATAAAAAAAATTTACAACATAATTTTCGCTGGCGATCCACTGCTATTAATTGATTGTTATTTACACAGCTAAGTTAAATAAACAATAACAATAAAAATAAGAATAAAATAAAGCTAATAAAATGTTCCACATTGTAATGGTATAGTATAGTATAAAAGACTTATTCTGATTAAGAATTAAATAAATATTTCCATAACCATTCCAACAACCATTCCACAACCATAAGGACCGTTCACTAGATTAACACAATGCATTTTGTTCAGGTGTATATAGTAGCTCACGCAGGGCCGGGTGTTGAAGAGCGACATAGTGCTGGGAGTTCCACGGCCTCAGGAGGAGGAGAACTGACCCCTACAGCCAATGCCAGGCTCTTGCACGTCATTCGAGCCTTCAGTGACGTCATAGCAGGACAATTCTACGGGCATCGACATGCAGATACGTTTAGACTAATATATAGCGAAGGTATGTAGGTACACTGTCAGTAGATATTTGTTAATTTTTTTTTATTTATTTGTCCCTTTGTTTTAAGTCTATGTAAGTAATTTTATTATTTTTGAATTGCTTCTTTTTTGGTTTTTTAATGTAACAATAACAATTTTTTTTTTCTTTATGTCTAAAGATAAAAATAATTTATGTGAAATACTAACTACCCTTGTATTTGTCTCTTAGTTAGCTGTATGTAGTTTGTTTAATTTAGGGTACCTATTTGTTTGTAAATTTATCAAAATTATTTTTGCTTGTTTTATACAACAGATAATGTATAGTGTATGCGAAATACTGACTACTTAAAAGCTATTTATATCAAGTTAAATGTTATGTATAGAAACTCTCAACACTAATTAGTTATAACAGCCTATTCGGAATGTTTCGTCGAACGGAACGAAACGTAATGCTCAAAAGACTCGCTCGCCAGAACTAACAACTGTCGTAAGGAACTTTTCTGTTTAAGATACATCTGAGACAGGTTTTGCAAATGTTTTTATAGCATAGGAAGAAAACGAGTAATCAGAATCATTTGGTGATTATGGACGTCCATTAACATCCGCGTAGAGGCTATTTAGATGCACTGCCCTCTTCACTCCTCCCACCTCCATGGGTCACCCGCTACTTACACACCGCACGAAACGCGACAGCACAGCAATCACTTTACGCCGGTCTCGTGTAAGCGACAGGTAACTCCCCGGTCCTGCCGGCCCAATTCGGTTGCATGCAAGCCTACAGTGTAGCACTACCTCTTACTAAAGCCTTTTTTTTGGTAACGCAAGGGAATACATTAATATACGCTACCCAGGAGCCCGGGTGGCTCAACCGGGTACGGTGTCGGGCTCGGCAACTGGGTTGCCCCTACCGACTAAGCCCTTACGGGTGCCTTCAGCCGCTTTAATCGGAGGGCCCCGGATCTACAAGCAACACAGTCCCTCCAGCGATAGGCTAGCCTCGGTGAAAAGGCCAGGTCTCTCCTTCTTGGGGACTGTCCGGCTACCTTTGAACAGTTCCTATTCAGAGGGACGCATGTAGAACCCCATTCACACAGAGATACCTCTCTTCCCGCGACCCCTCCTCCATGGATGCTTCCAGAGCGGGCCCTGGGTAGGCCCACTCGAAGCGTCCCCTCCTTGGCTCCTTCTTGGCTTCACCGTGGTAGCGCAAGCCTCGGAAACAGAACCGTCAAGGGGGACATCTTCCTAAAGCCTACCGCATTAATTGCCCTTCTTGATTTCTTTCCCGCACCACCGACCCCATTCTGTAGCAAGGCAGCATGACATCACCAATTTTTAAGTATATTTCACCAACTTGTTTTTTTATGATATTAGATGGGCAAACGAGCAGTCAGAGCGATTTTCATGACTACCGACGCCCATAGACATCCGCATAGAGGCTATACAGCTGCGCTGCCCTCCTTTCTCCTCTCTCTCGGCCACCGGATACTTACACACGCACGAAACGCGACAGCATAGTTGTCACTATACGCCGATCTCGTTTATTGTTATATCACCTGAACTTCGATTACACAGCAAACTTATTGTCGGTGTTATTGAGCTATGGGCACTTTCTCCGGTCGTTCAACAGCTATAATTCTAAGTCACTACAGCAGATTATTAATGGCACTTATATTTTAGGTCGACCAGTGTCATGGGCTCTTCTGACCCCATCGCTAACTCCACGAGGTGCAGGAAGCACATCTAACCCTGGGCTGAGGCTGTACAAATTTGATTCCAATAACGGAAAAGTAAGTTATTATTCATAAACATAAAATTGTAAATGTTTTATATATTCGCGGTGTGAGACAAATGAAAGGGAAAGTGAAATGGGTGAATCAGAATTGTTAGAAGTCGTAATCCAATTAGCTTTTATGACCTTTCTATTAAAATAGGAAGGGGAAAGAGACGCAAGAGAGATATACTTGATACTTTTGTGCACAAGCGAGTATCGTTTTATGAATAGCAATTCCGTTAAGAGCCTGAAACCTGTAGCAAAAAGATTGTAGTAGTAGTAGAAAGTACTACACATAAAGAATCGACATACAACGAGGGCTCTCAGTGTCGTTTCGTCTGGCCGACGCGACGTGGAGCACAGATTGTACAAAAACGTTAATCTTTATTTATCTTAAAATAAACTGTCGCATGTACGACTCATAAATATATACGAATTACATATTTCAAAAAATTCTATGAACAAACGTTTTGAACAGCAGCTGAAACGTCACACTGGTTAAATGTTCAGTCATTAATAACGTTCTAAATACAAATCCTCGCGTTTTTCAACTTTGTGGTCAATCGCACGCGTATCGTTGCGTGATATAAAACGTTCTCAAGTCATTCACGGCAGCTTAGTTATACAACTCATAATCTTTTTGAATAAAAGCGCTTTATTTCCCTCACAGCAGTTGAAGACTGCTTTGTTTATTAAAGAAACAAAAACACTTTAACATAATAAATTAAAATAAAACAATATAAATTTGACAACTAGTTACCGGCGAATGGGCGAACGCCCGTTCATACCATTTTATCCACAACTAGCTTCCGCCCGCGGCTTCAACCGCGTGGATTTCGGATTTCAAAAATGATTCAAAATTTTAACTTATTATGTTATTCTGATATGAAAGCTATATTACTGGAAAGTTTCATGAAAATCCGTTCAGTAGTTCTTATGTGAAAGAGTAACAAACATTCTTACAAACTTTCGCATTTATAATATTAGTAACAATGACATTTTGATGACAATTTATAAAAAAAACAAGCGGTGCCGACTACTTCATCTGAGTGGAATATTGGTCGTACCAACTTATGCACACCAACTTTACTACAAGTTATTTACATTATAAAAGCTAATAAAATGTGTCAACAAAATATAGGTCTACTTACAAAGTTGTCAACAATGTTATATTTTTGCATACTGATTATTTTAGCGGAACATGTAAATATTAAAACAGTTTGACCAAGTGGGTAAAATGAAGGCTCATGAAGCGCCTAAGGTAAAACGTACTTGGAAAGTATTTAAATATTAAATCAGTACTGTACTTTGAAAATTTATTTTTATTGATGTTGGTTAGATCAAAAAGAAGCCTTTTTCGTTTTTTATTACTAGATTTTTTTTGAATTCCAGTTTCTAAGTATTTACTATTGGTGTTATAAGCAGTTCTTACATGAATCTTAAACATATAGATAAAATGGTTATCAAGTGCAAAGTGTTATTTCTAAATAAATCGTGTTTTAAATATATGTATGTATGTATTTCATTATGTTTGCGCTTGGTAATCTTTTTTGATGCAGCTTTAACTGAAAGATAGACAAGTTTATTGGGAAAGATACCTTTAATTACCATAATAATAAGAGTTTCGTCACAAAAAAAAATCCTTATTAACGGATTACGTATAGACGAGGAAACGCGTGCGGAGCTGCTTGATAACTAATAAATTACATAGTACGTAATAAATAATACAACGGAAATTTATAATGGTATAAGTTTTAAATATATTAATGCTTAACTGTGAAAAGTTGAAATGCATGAAAGCATCATAGGTAAAAATCACTACCCTCCTTTATTCGACCCGCATCTCTTTTTAGGTGGGGAATTCGTACCTCTAGCAGGCACTCGTTTTGGTAGAGCAGATTAGCATTTTGTGAAGCAATGTGATTGCCATTAAATAAACATTAGTATCATAATATCGAACGGTAGATTGCATTAGGTATCCTTAATAATATATACATTTTCAATTACTGAGAAAACAAACAGTGATTAACAACTACATTACATTAAGTTTATAAAACAAATTATTTACCAATCCCTACTAATGGAAATTTAACTTAACACTAACGATTCTATTTCATTCCTACTTCTTCAAATCCAAAAGATATTGTTAATCTTTAAAACAATCTTAAATCTCCCACCAGCAATGAACAATTCATATAAAAATAATTTAATTTCGCACTTTAACAATAAGCAAATTTTTGTTCACAATCAGGAAGCCTTGGCTTACCTTTTCTAAAAATAACACCGGGTTTTTTCCCGCGGCGTCATAAAAAGATTAAAATAACAGGAGATTTTTCCTTTGTATAATAAGCTTTTTACAAAGGAGGAGTCTCAAATTATGAGAAGAGAAGAATCAATGACACTTTTACTAAATGTAAAGGGATAAAAAAAACCAAAGAATATTTATCCTTAATCTGTTGCATTCAAAAGATTTATGTTAAGCGTATGTGGGTATTAATATAAGTTAATTGATTAGTAGTCTTTTTATTTAACTTTTTTTTTGTAATCATTTTCATTGGGTATACCAGATGCAATACATATTTGGTCTACTACACGGTAGAGCAAACCATACCATAGGAGAACAAATGTTAGTTTTAAATTTATTTCTTACATTAAAACAAAAGTGATTATGATATTTCTCAGGGCGAATCGAGTATTGTTACTTTCGGCTT
>LUGF01054167.1:434026-448501 GCA_001625245.1 Calycopis cecrops | reverse complement strand
CGCGGCGTCATAAAAAGATTAAAATAACAGGAGATTTTTCCTTTGTATAATAAGCTTTTTACAAAGGAGGAGTCTCAAATTATGAGAAGAGAAGAATCAATGACACTTTTACTAAATATAAAGGGATAAAAAAAACCAAAGAATATTTATCCTTAATCTGTTGCATTCAAAATTCAATCATGTATTAATATAAGCTAATTGATTAGTAGTCTTTTTATTTAACTTTTTTTTTTGTAATCATTTTCATTGGGTATACCAGATGCATACATATTTGGTCTACTACACGGTAGAGCAAACCATACCCTAGGAGAGCAAATGTTAGTTTTATTTTTATTTCTTACATTAAAACAAAAGTGATTATGATATTTCTCAGAGCGAATCGAGTATTGTTACTTTCGGCTTTCGTAAATATAGGTATTGATAATATATCCCAGAAACGAAAAAAAAAATTATTACTATTAATTAGTTCACCGCGAAGATATTTTTTAAAAATTAAGAACTTGTCAATCTGGTGAGATTGTACTTTCCCTGAACGTAACGGAGCACTTGCGTTACTGTTCTCTTAAAAAAATAGCTCCATCATTATAGGGTTTTGAGCTAAATTACCAAACATTCGATCTCAATTAATCTTGCGAATCTACTGCTATACTTAAAGGAAGTGTCAATTAGATAGCCCACTAGTCACATAATAGAAGTCTAACTCTAAAAACTTAACGGGGAAATACGTTTTTAAACCTTTCAAATACTAAGAACAATTTGCGAATGTTATTAAGCAAAAATACAACGGCAAATCTCTGTAATAACTAATACAAATTACATTCTTGAAGTAAGTAGAGTTTCAAAGTTTCATCAAAATCATTTTGGTAGTTTTTGCGTCTAAAAGTATTACTAGCAAAACTAGAGTAAACCGTCTGGTGTATATTATTAATACAGAATAGTCTAATATAATCTGAAATTCTATGGTCATAAAATAAAATTTGAAAAATTTAAGCACTTTATTCTAATCCACTGAAGCGAATTATTAGACTGTTCGTTTCCCAGCGATTTCGTTTATGTAGAATCCTATTGGAATATTTCGTGTACAATATTAGTGTCGTTCTTTCGAGCATGCAGATAATCGAATATCTGAGAAAATTTAAAATGCGTGCAGACGACTGGGTCAAGATAAGAAGTACTTTGAATCTTTTTATGAAAAGTTTAAAAGATGTCGTAGTATATTAAGATTTTCTATTGCTGTGTTGCAGATGACTCAGTCGTCTGTAAATACTCGTATAAGATTAAAAGCGATGTTTGAATACAATTTTGAACGTACTTTCACACCTCTCCCTGTGAAACACCTGGGCAAAAGAGCTTGCGCCAGACGAAATATAGCAAATTTGGTGATTACCAACGCTCGTTAACATCTGCACAAGACGATACGTTGCCCTTCATCACCTGGCGTCATAAAGGGAAAGACAGTAGAATTAACCCGGTCGAGTTGGGGTCATTGTGAAAAATATGTAGCGTCTCTTGTCGCACGACTTCATAACAATGAAATGAGAGTTATTCTCGTGTTTTCAGCGTGTTTATATGAATAGAGTTGTATAAGTAAAGAAAGAAAGACAAGTGTGAAGGTATTGTGGTATGTGGAGCTCTGTGCACACACTCAGCCTACCCCATTAAGGCTCGAGCTGGTGTGAAGATGTTTTATATTGTTTATTGTTTAAATCAAACAATTAACTCATATTGTTATTTTAGGTATTAGATTATACTCAGTATTATTTAGACGTGACTAATACGAAGAATGAATTGCATTGGGCAGTCGAGTACAACGTGACACAATATTATGGATTACGGGAAATAAGTCCGACGTCTTTGGAAACACTCGCCGAGAAAATAAGAAACAATCATGACAGGAATTTATTAAACAAGTGAGTTGTATTATATATTCGGTTATTTAAAAGACATTATTGTCAATCCATTACTTTTTGTAGAATTTTATATATTTATTATCTAAAAAGAAAAAAAATAAATTACTGATCATAGATAATGATTCCATTTCTTCTTACTTGTTTGCACATTCCACAATCAACATTCATACATAGGTATCTACTGCTCTAAGAATTTGCAGTTATTTGCACAAGAATTATTGATAATTAAAACAGTAATTAGAGTTTGCATGTAGATCCTAAAAGCAACATGGTAAAGTTCAGATTTTCAGGTCGATATTATATTTCACACATGAATTTTATATGCCGTTAAATGGACAAAGGAAAAGAAAAGAAACAAAGAAAAAGTTATATCGAAGCTAGAAAACACCCAAGATACTCACACATTTCCACAAAATAAACCTGGGGTATTACAATTCGAAATTCGACCTATTAATACTGGTATAAGTGTTGCTAGCATGTTAGGTTGTTGACCAAAAGGCTACATTTTCAATTTATGTTACAGATATTTAACAGCACTGCGAGTACGCCACACAAGTGATGTTTCTGATTGCGACACCGCATGTGTACACGTCCACTACTGCGCCATAACACGTGCCGATTTCCACGAGTTTCGGACGTGCGTGCGTAATCCTGCATCGGCACTTGCGTCACGGGCGCCACACAAATCTGCCGCCATGTTGCTGTACGCCATTTTGATTTTAATATCATCATAATATAAATGTATAAATAATATTAAATGTATAGAAAAAACATATCACTAAGATTTCTAGTCATAAAAACAGTACTTTTAGGGTTTTATTGAGTTTTTACTAATTTTTAATATAATTCATGTTCTTGTGTATCTCGTCACAAAAGTGCCATAGTTTCTTTCTAAGATGCATAACTTACGTTCTTTTTATAAGATTATGATTATATTATTCACTTCCTTAATATAAAAATAAATGTAACTTGTAGATTTTTAACTAAATCATTTTTATACTTAATCAGAATATCAACTAAAAGACCAATTAAATTAATTATTTTTGCCCACAATAAGCAGAACTAAGGCATTGTAAAAAAACCTCAATGTTTAATTTTGCATTTAGGGCAACTGCTGTAAAGAATCACATCTTGTATACAGGGTTACTTTTCACCGGCCAAATTTTAAAATAAGGAAGTAAACATCATCATCATCAATGTAAGTAAGCATCATCAATTGTAATATTTTGTTAAATAAAAATCGTTTTTAAATGGTCCTTAAAAATACATCGATTGTTGATCGCACACGAAATTTATTAACTTCAAGGGCAGTGACGCCGGTCGATCCGGACTAAGAAATATGTTTATAACATGGGACAAAGTATTTGTATCTAATAATTTTTTTATTTCATAAAATATGTAATGTATTTTTATTAAATGCATCTGAACCAAACCTGAAAATTTGGCCGGTGACCAAAAAGTAAATAGAAAAATAAAAAACATAATTTGTCTTGGAGTTGAAAGGTACTTACTCATTCTGACTTACCTAGTAATATTAAGTTTAATTGAATTATGTTATGTTACTGTAAAATAAGTTTCGTAATATCAATTAACCGATAAATTAGTATTGTACAGTTTGATAAGGGTTAAGAAAATAATTATTAAACTAGATTCATTGTCTTATTTTTAGTTTTATATTTCAGATATACAATTTAGGAGATTGGACTTATAAAATCTATACTTAATATTTTCATGAAACTTAACAAAATAATAGGTGTGGGTAAACTACGATAATAATTACATATTAATTTTGCACATTCCTAATCTATTTCAGATTGATGGATGAGATACGGTCTACATTCATTATTCATTCATCATAAATATATTTAGCAAATTCTATAGAAGATTTCACGACTCTTGGCTCTACTTAAAATACAGTCATTCAATTAAATAAAACACTGTTACTAGTCTAATGTGGGAAATTACGAAAAGTTAATTTGTATACAAGAACAAAAACAAGCCTAAAAGACATTTAAATACAGTGGTGCTACTTTCTTATTAAAATCTTCAACCTTTACAAAATATGATTAAAAAATTAATTTCAGATAAAAATTTTAATATTCTTTTAATCTTAAGTTACTTTTATAATACTTAAACAAAATATTGGTAAAGGATTTTGAAAGAATTTGTTTCAGAGATGTTAATGTTCCAAAAGTAAGCTATAGTGAATTAAGACAGTTCAGTGGGAAAATTCCTAAGTTTACAAACGGAATGTCTAAAATTTATTTTATTGTAGCGTCGTCCTAAATTTCTAATTTTTACCATCAACCACTAGGTAAAACCAAGATGGTTTTGTCAAAACTTATGTTTTTTTCTATGGGTATTAATTATAAGTACTATCGGCGAATAAGTTTACGTGTTTTTAGTATTCTGATTTTATAATTTTAATACTATATGATTTAAGAATTCTAGTTTGATGCGAGATCACAGATAATCTGTAAGAAGTAAGAGTTTAATGAGAAGTAGGGCTGCACTGGACCTTTGACTTACAAAATAACGTCATGAAGTTAGCTTTCCGTCATGTTTCGCGATTTGCGAGTGTTAGGCCCAGTGAAAGGGAGGAGGAAAGGAGTCTAACACAAATCTGCATAACAATTATGCAGTTGTCTTTGTGTATTGTTAGTCGTTCGAAGCTTTCGACTGCTCATTTATCTATGAAGTGTTTATGACAGAGTTCTATGTAGGCGTTTGTCAATATTTTACCAGAATAAATATCAATTCAGTTTCTCTTGCAAAAAAATACTAGCTACGCCCCGCGGTTTCACTCGCATATGTTTCGACACCGAGAAAATATCGAGATAAAGATAATATCTATATATATAAAACTCAAACGTGACATAGCCAGCTATCAACGCACAGCCCAAACCACTGGACGGATCAAGCTGAAATTTGGCGTCTAGGTAGATGTTACGACGTAGGCATCCGCTAAGAAAGGATTTTTTGAAATTCAACCCCTAAGGGGGTGAAATAGAGTGTTGAAGTTTATATGGATTTCTTAGAAATTAAACGCGGGTGAGACCGCGGGGCACTGCTAGTAGCCTTTATGTTGGCCTGACCTGTTAGCAATATTCATGCATAATTTGAAGTAAATCCATGCGGTACTTTTTGAGCTTAACCTGGACATACCTACAGACAAACAAATAAACAGACAAATATTCTAAAAACTATATTTTTGGCCTCGATATCGATTGTAGATCACGCCCCAAGTATTCTTTAAAAAAAATATTCCATCGTTTTGACTTTCTTACGATTTTATTATATGTATGTATAGATTGTCATAATGACAATAATAACATCAACACTTACACGAAACCGGCGCGGTGTTTCTTGCAGAAAGAAGCGCATCTGTGTAGCCTCTATGCGGATGGAGGTCTATGGGCGTCCCACCCCCCGATACAATAAAATCACATCTTCAGTTCCGTATAAGTATAGAGAGAGAGCACACATGGTTAATTAATTTATAATATTTATGTAACAGCGTAGACAAAGTAACTATTTTTTTTACATAATTAATTATAAGACCAATCTCCTTTGTAACGTTATCAGTGTATATTTTCAATTATATTTCAATTTGTGGTACTCCTTTTGTAAATAATTGCCCTATAAGAGAATAAATTACATTTAAAGAAAATAAATTGGTTTCTTTCAAATATCCTTGAACCGACCAAAGTTTGTTATTATTACAGACTAAACAGTAGTAATTAAGTTAAATAACTATTATTATATTATGGTTTAATGACATAGATAAGTAGGTAGTAGGAGTAAATAACAGTAATACGTAAAAAGATACAATGGGTAAGTAAATAAGACTAGCCTTATTATTAATTTATTTGAACCATCTTAATTTGATGTACATGTCGGGATGACAGGTAACTTTTCCGGGTTCGAATGAGTGGCAGAGAAAGGCATTATAGTTCAATAAATGAAGTATATTATAATGACATGAAATATACTATCGATAAAACAGATATATAATATTATACTTAGACAAAGTACAGTATTCTTTATCTAAGATATTAAATGATGTCAAATTTCGATTATGACAGTGGGGTAAAAATAACTAATTGTCTGAATAAGAATTAGAACGGACTCGGGGTGCTATCCCAGACGTCATAGTCCGTGAATAAATATTTTGATCCACCGTTCCTACCAATGAAAATGTGAATGAGATTCGAATAGACTTTGATATCTAATTAGATAAATACATATAACTTACTACTACTCATAATTACTACTTATACTACATATAAGTTTCGCTTCGCAGTTTCAAGAGACGAAAGTATGGATTCTTTTATACATACTTGAAATTTAGAAAGTTTTCTAATGAGAGGTAGTGCCATGCTACATTCGACCGCCCCGAATTGGGCTAGCACGACCTATTGCTCACATGATACTATCGTGACGTAACAGCTAAGTTGTCGCGTTTGGAGCGGCTTGTGAGTTTCCGGTAGGTCTTTAGAGGGAAAGAGAAAAAGAGGGAAACGCGTATGTTTAACAATTACGTAGATGTCTTTGGGCATCATCTTACCTAAAGTTTTAGAGTGTATTTCTTATCGCTTGATCAGTCCAGTAGTTTCAGGTCATTACGCGGGCACATGATGTTTTTATAAGCTATTATTTAATTTCAGTATTAGTTTGTAAATTTGTATGTTAGGGTCAAATCTTGCAAGCAAAATTTAACCCGAATTATTCGATTCAACTAAAATTTATTACCTATGTGTAAATTTTCATCCAGATAATATATTATTACGGAATCTTCTACCTAATTTGATGGTAAAGACAGCAGGTGGCCAAGGGAACTCTGCAACAAATACCACAATCACATTTTGCTTAGGTTCTCTTGAATTGTTCGATTGAGCTTATACCTCCTATCTGTTCATTTGTATGACAATTGGATGACAATGCATTATTACAGAATTCTCAACCTGATTTGATTATGGAGACGAAAAGTAGCCATGTTTGACATGGAGGATATTTTAATTTATATTCTGCGGTCGTTCAATTTCTCCCGACAAGGACTTTAGGCCAAGATGAGAAGTTTGTCGTGAGATTAACCAGTGTAAATAAAATAAAATGAAATAATTGGATCTCACTGAATGTAATTAGTCAAATTTTCAAAGTAAAAACGAGTACTTAAATCTTGTTACAAGTTTTTATACCATAATGTAATTCGTTGCATAACATTAGAAGTGGACAGTAAAAGTTTAAAATGAAAAGCTTATTTTATTCTTTTTAACTTATTTAAATAAATATTGTAAATAAACAAATGTATGTAACTTGCTTGCTTTTGATGACATTCCCGATAATGATTTCCAATTCTTATACAGAAAACTCACAATTCTCGTATTTTTTAAAATGATCGTACATGTTGACTAATCTAGTCAACATGTACGTGTGTGTCATCAAAAATGAGTAGGTAAGTAACTAACGAGTTGATAATTTTACTCTTGCTTGAATAATACCTATGTTTTAACTTTAAAAATGAAAGTTGCATAATCAGAAATCACTATTAGCTACCAGACTCTTTTTACACAAGATAATTGGGTGACACATAAAAACGAAGTAACTGAATGTAGGCCTAAGCTTCACTAAGCTACGTAAGGGTAGGATTACAAATAAAATACATTTTGGTTTTTCTGACTAAGCTGTAAACTTTCTAACCCACCTACGTAGCAGTATAATTTCATTACTGTATACACATAATTTAATCGTGTCGGAAGGGGATCCTGTTAGGGTAAAATTTCATTAAATTTGCAACGAAATTAATTAAGAACCGCGGTCAGCGAGCTAAATGTAAGTAATATAATAGCCATAAGCCATGTATTTTGTTTATCTTATATACATTTGTAAAAAAAAACTATTTGCGTAGTATTTGATAAAAGATTAACGTCAATTATATTTGTCCTCCCTTAGGCGACATACCGAAAACAGATCCAAGATAAATATTAGTGTCTTCTTTTAGGTTCCTCTATTATATTAATTAGAGGATTGTCCTTGGCGTGTAATAATATATATTATGGTCCTTGTATCTGCAGATCAAATGTCATGTTCTAATGGCATAAATGTCCTAGGGCGAATATTTTATTAGACTATTTCGAGATTTAGAGCATTTATTACTATAATGGTTACAAGAATTGGCGACAATAATATTTACATTGCTGTATAATATTTGATATTAGCGTTATTAAAGACAGCTAATCTTCAGATTGGTTTTGCCAGTCTTCTGAGCTACTTAAATAATTGGCTAACCTATTGGCGCTTATTATTAATATAAGCCTAAAAGATTACTGATAACTATGGCATTAATATTTGCATTTATAAGGTTGCTAGAAATATTGATTGGAATAAGAAAAGTTGAGTAGGTATTATATTGGGTAACTTGAAATGTACAACTACATTTCAAATTGGTGGGTTGCTAATACTGTTGATAATCTATCTGGCAGACGTCGTCTTATCGAATTAGAAGATTTCCATTATACTATACGGGTAGTAAATACCTATCATAGAAAGGCAAATGATATCTGACTTCTATAGACAACTGCAAAACCAAAAGTTTTGAAAAATAGGCTGCGTTGCCCGAATTTGATTTAAGAATAAGCATTTTTTTGAAGATTTCAACGTCGCATTTCATCGTCGTCCTAGAAATGTTGATAATGGCAGCTGATTCCGAAAGAAGCAATGCGCGTGATGATAGTTCGCATGACAGTGAACTATAGAACATCGAAATGGTAATGGTAGAAATTAAAATTTTAGCTTGTAGTCAAATTTTAAAGTTCATTTGCAGCTGTAAAAGACCAAATATTTCAACGGAACACTCGACACTACGGATAGATCTCTTATGTTCATTTTCATTAGCATATGGGAGCGAACGAGCAGTCGGAGGCGTTTTCAAGGCTACCGACACACGTAGACATCCGCTTAGAGGTTATACAGAGACGCTGCTCTCCTTGCTCCTCCCCCGTCCGTAGGCCACCTACAACTTACACAACGCACGAAACGCGACAGCACAGCTGTTACATTACACTGGTATCGTATCATCATCATCATCATCAGGTCATTTGAAGTCGACCGTGGCTACAAAGCAGCAATGCAGCTGATTTAAGTAAAACTGGACGTTCTAAAAGGATCACACTCGTACTTACAGTCAGCAGAATTATAATGAGGTATCTGATGGAAAATTGATGTGCGCGCTGTGCAATTGTCGCTGATATTCTGTCACTTGTAACATAATTGAGACATATGTTTGTGAGTGACAACCGCTAAAACTCCTTTATTTCTTATAGTATAAGGGGACAAATGAAAAATCAGAGCCATTTTCATAAACAGCGATGCCTATAGACATCCGGACAGAAGCTATATAGATGTGTTGCTCTCCATCCCGCTCCCTCCTACATGGGCCACCGCTTACACACCGTACGAAACGCGACACAGTCACTTTACGCTGGTGTCGTGTAAGCAAGAAGTACATCTCCGGTCGTGCCGGCCAGAATCTGCAGAATTACATGTTATCAACGCCATAAAGTGCCGATTATATTATCAATGTCAGTTTATTCTACTTTTTATAAGTTTTACAAAATAAAGCAGCATATTTCATAATCCAGTGGTAGACAGAGGAGTGTAGGAGATCAAGCCAAAACATTACATACACAAATAGAAATAATAAAATATCCGTGGACTTTACATACAACGTAAGCCTAGCGCCGTGCTAAGTATGTGAGAGCCTGTGTACATAATATATGTACGTGTATAATGTGTTACACATATAAAACATAGATAAACATCCATGACCCAGGCAGGATTCGTGCCGGCCACCCCTCAAGTATGCTCCGCTTACCGCGCCAACCAAATATAAGTAGATTAAACAGTCATTCCACAGGGAAAAGCACTATATTTAGTTAAACACATTTAAGACTGTCAACCGGTATGAGAGCATTAATTTAAAATTCCATGTCCTACAGGACTGAATACAATTAGCTCCGGCCAGAGCGTGTATTCAGTGAACATATTAAATTGGCCCATAAAAGTGGATTGCCTTTGCTTTATTAGTAGCATAATTTGATTTTATGTCGAACCGCAGCGGATGCTCCCGTGAATCGCAAAGTAACCGCACTCCACAGGTACCTGCCCAGCTACGCCTGTGTGCTATTCACAACGTGCACGTTAGACCTTACAGGGAATACATATTGAAGTCTCTTTTGTGTGTTATAGAAAATGTTCAAAAACGTGGCAGTAGTTATGAAAATGTTCGAAAATTCGTTTCGCCATAGGCCATCTAAGATTTTGCAAGAGGATCTAATGGGTCTAGAATTGTTCACAATTAGTCAAGGGGTTTCTTTTTTTGTTCAATTTTACTGTAACTGGGGCAAAGGACTTTTAATATCTTGGTAATAGCAGTTTAATCGGAACATTTTGAAGACTACTGACGCTCAAAAGCAGCATAATTGTTTTTCAGACGTGTTATCCTCCTTTCCTCCTTTCCTAAGTCCCTCCTTCCCTCCTCCCCTCCTTCTCCCCATTCCTCCTTCCCTTCTTCTCTCCTTCCCTCCTTCTCTTCTTCCCTCCTTCACTCCATCCCTTTCCTCCGTCCTTCCCTCCTACACATCTTCCTTCCTTCCTATTAACAGACCATGCACAAACAGCACGAAACGCAATAGCATAGCCACCACTTTTGAGATGGTGTTTTACGGTTTAGTGTGAGCAAGAAGGGGAGGTATCCCCTGCCGTGCCGGCCAAAATTGTCTGCCATGTAGCACACTACTGGCTTTTACTAAGTGTTAGCTCATTTAAAATATCCTACTTTCAGCAGCAGATAAATAAACCCTGACGCTGATAATAATAAAAAAATAAAATAAATACAAAAATGAATTAGACACAAGGGGTTAGGATTACAAAACACGCATAATATAAGCAAAGATGTGTATGCTTTCATATATCTGTTGAATCAGTTGGGTAAGAGATCAGAGGCATTTTTCCCTACATGAATATTCAAATAAGGCTTAACTTTTGTCGCTTTTGTTCCGCTGTATGTCAATTTTTTTTTATGGCGATTAGTACAGATATCATACAGTTAGAATTATGTGGTACAAATAAAACTCGCGACGTAGAGAAGCACTAAAGGTACTCATTAATTAATATCAGGGAGGGCCACTGAAGCCTTTCATGGCATGCCACGGACCTTTTAACAATTGGGCACATTTTGTCTACATGGCCATTTGTACAGACCCGACTAAGAAAGATGTTCGTTTTTGATAATGGAATTCTCGGTGAAGATTTGTGTTTTTTTTCTGTATTATGACAATTCACGAAGCGTTGATCAGTTAATTAGTGAGTCAGGACTTATTATTTTATATTTTTAATGAAGAATACTAAAAGAGTTTCTGATTATTTATTTTATTTTGATAAGGAAAACAAACAATTTGCTTTACAATTTAGAACAAAACTTAAACAACTAACAACATTATCTACTTATTTATATAAATAACGCAGATTATGAAAAACAAATACATAGTATATGAAAACAAGTTCTCTTTGTCTCCAACGAAACAACAAAGGGATCTAAAAATAAACTTATCCAAATGTAGCCAATCCTCTGAAGACGGCCTCATTACATCAACAAGACTCTTATGTTGGGCTTCACTTCTCCAAATGTCACTCAAAGCGAAGAGTAAGCCCTGACCTAAACTCGCAGTTTCTAAAAATTTACTCTATTTTTAAATTGGACTGTATTTTTTAAATTACATAACACTTTAGGTGTATTTTGTGACTCGTGCAAACACTGTTTTACGCGCCATCCCCAGCTCGGCTTGCGGCATAATAACCTCAAGACTACAGTCCGTGAACCCCATCTGTGTCTATGTCTTCTGTTCTTTCTTTGGAAAAGAGGTAAAAATCATTTCTGCAGCTCCCTCGGTTCTACTTAAGTAAGTTTTGCGGTGTCATCTAATGACATTGAGCCCCAACACCACGACAAATATTGGTACCACAATCACGGTAGGACGTATTTTATTTTCAGCCTGGTGTATGCATCTGATGGGCAAAGGCCTCTCTACTCTCCTTCCACTTCTCTAATTTGGCATACCTTACAGTTGTTACTACAGAATAATCTGTATTACCTATCCAAATAGATATAGTCAAATGACTATCATCGTTTTATATCATCTTCACTGATTATTATCAACTTAAGGAACAACTTAATAAACAATTTTGTATTCAACTATAACTTCTGGAGATATCTATAAGATATAGTATATTATCAATAACATATTTGAACATATTATTTTATGTAAGTCCTGAATAGCATAACTGGTGGTGTAGAGTTATGGATTTGGATACAACATTAGAATATATTATATAATAGGTAGTGCCATGCTGCATTGCAGTTGAATTGTGCGACATGACACACACACACCGGTGTAAAGTGGCAGCGGTGTTGACGTGTTTATTGCAGTGTGTGAGTTTCCTCTGAGAGAGGGAAGGAGGAAGAAGGACAACGTATCCGTATAATCTCTATTCAGAGGTCTATGATCGTAGGTAGTCATCAAAAGAATTTGATTACTCGTTGGTATAATAAAAAAAAATATTTTTTATAGGTAGATCGAGAGGTAAGCTCGAGTTAAACAAACTTGCGTTGCAATTTCTCACGTGTTACATGAATGGTAAATCTGCATGGGAAGACGCACATTTTAGCATATTTTGTTATTCAAGTGTAAGTTGCCGTATCGAATTTATTAAGTTCTACTGGTAGTCACAAGCTAGAAGTCCGTTACAACTCTTCCGTATAATCAATATAACCAAGGCTGGATAATAGAGTCATAATATATTATATTCTCGTAGTGTAATATAATAAATAAAGTCGAGCACAAAATAATATCATTTACGTGGCCTTGCTTGGTATCAAATATCAAAGTAAATTAATAATACGTTTTATATATTTTTCTCTATATTTTTTGTGCCACGTTTTATACCTATTAATTGGATTTTTTTATCATTGACTATGCTTAACCGAATTGAAAAAAAATAGGTAATATATTCTTATTTTTACATATTAGTATGTATTTGAGTAAAATATAGGTATTCATAATACTGTGTACGGTTAACAATTATAATTATTAAATAAACAGAATATTATTACAAAGTAGGTCAAAGGGAAGTACCTACTCTATGTCTATATGTTTTGATGAGGGAGTTTGCGAACATCAAAGTGTGTGATGTAAATAGCCATATCTTTTGATTGTGTTGACTGAGAAACTTGAAATTTACCTTCAAGGGACCAGCTTTGGCATTTGAATATTACAAATTGAAAAGGGTCTTGTGGATCAGACCTTACACCTTGCGGCTGTAAATATGCGTTACGGATGTACGATGTACGTAAAAAATATCATGAATAAATCCTGTCACCAAATAATAGACATTGGGGAACGTGTAAAAAACACAAAGTCAACGTTTAAAGATTTATCCAAAGCAGAAGCTTTGATGTCGGGGATTTATTTCTTTCACCACTGAACATAGGCCTCAGTGAACGCCGAGCCTTTTGGTATTTTGTATCTAATCCAGTAAAATATAAGACCTTCTCATCTGGTCAAAAGCCAATCAATATTCGTTGCGATTGCAAAGATCTCATACAAATTTATACTGATCAAAACCATATTCATACATAGTCTGGCGAAAAAAGTATTCCTATTTCCATGTGAAACTATTATCACGATTCCAATATCCCTTAGCAAGGACAAAAATATTTTCCCATATCCTTATAAATGTAAAAGGGACCCAAGAATGTTTTACATTATATGAACGGAAATTAAAGGTTTACTAAACATACACAGCGCTCTTTCAAGTTTCGTAAAGAATATTCAAAGTATTATAATATACGTGATACCTTGTGTGCGGAATATGGGTAATGAAAAAGTAATAAGGGATGGTAATAATCTAAATGTTGTTTAACACAAAAAGAATAATATTATATTATGCTTTACTAATATATTAAAAGGTATTTTTGTATAGAATAAGCTTGAAAACTACTGGACCGAATGGAACCATTCTTTCACTAATAGAAGCTACATTTTTATAGCATATATCCATTTAGTGGTTATCCACGCACGTTAACATCCGCATGGTTAATGGATATGGAGGTGCGTTGTCCTTTTTCGTCATCCCTTCCAATAGGCGATAACTTAATCGTTAACTTTAGCACTGTACCATACGCGCGAGAGGTATCTCGGTCGTCCCGGAACGATTCGGCTAGTATGTTGCAATGGAGTCAGCAGATATAAAAGAGACTACAACTATGGCAGATAAAGAAGAGACGGATACTATATTTGTACTTACGTACCTTACATAATCTATATATATAAAACTCAAACGTGACATAGCCATCTATCAAAGCACAGCCCAAACCACTGGACGGATCAAGCTGAAATTTGGCATCCAGGTAGATGTTACGACGTAGGCATACGCTAAGAAAGGATTTTTAGAAATTCAACCCCTAAGGGGGTGAAATAGGGTATTGAAGTTTATATTATGGATTTCG
>LUGF01054167.1:405386-427058 GCA_001625245.1 Calycopis cecrops | reverse complement strand
AAGAAGTTATGAAGGTCCAAATTTTTTAGACACGCTAAACAAAAGTAAAGCCGCAAAAACTATACCTAATCAATAGTACTTTTTAACGCGAGCGAAGCCGCGGGCAAAAGCTAGTTGTTACATAAAGTAGATGTAAACTGTTTATTTTCAACCTTCAAATTATACCTAATACTACAAAAATTTGAGATCTTTATAATTTTTTTTTTACTTTTTAACTCTGAAAAACTTCTCGTGGAAGTCCAAAAACGGAAGATCAAGTTTTTGGTATTCTATCTAAATAACGCAAAACATTAAATAACGCATATAAAATTAAAAAATATTAGTCGGTATTATACACAGAAATACTAATTACAAGATGATAAATTAGATGATAACTGAGAGAAGTTCCGACTCATTTTTTATTGCAAAGGGGGGCAAACGAGATGTCGACGCCATTTTCATCACTACCGACGTCCATAGATGTCCGCATAGAGATAGACAGATGCGTCGCCCTCCTTCCTCCCTTTCGCCATGGGCCACCGGCTACTTATACACCACATGAAACGCGACAGCACAGGTGTCACTTTGACTTTATTTCGATACCGCTATTCTGAACTATCGGAAGCATTACAGCAACTACGATCACGAGTGGACGGAGATGACAGAAGTTGTTGGTAGCTCATAATTAAATACTTAATTATTTATTTTATACTATGAACTACTTATTGTATCTTATTTTTTAGTCCTAATTTACTAACACGCAGTAGGTATTATAAAAGCTAATAAAATTATACGAGATCCGCTAAATCAGGTATTGAGTAATCCATATGGATTTTTGTAATAAAATTTACACGTACCATTCAAAACCCGACTGATTTTATTTAACTAACTCTAACTAACTCTTCTGGCTCAGTGACCCGAAGTGAGTCTTGGCCTCCGAAACCAGAGTTCTCCACCTAGCGCGACCTTACGTAATTTTCCGCCAATTGGTGGCTTGGATCTCGCGCAAGTCTGCTTCCACCATGTCACTCCATCGGTACCTGGGACGACCCACTGGTCTACGCCCAGTTGGCCGACCCAGATACGCTCTCTTACAAGCCCGATCCTCCCCCATGCGCTCGACGTGTCGACTAATTTTATTTACCTCTAAAATTAAAAATATAATCATAAAACGTATCAATTCGGCAACATATTGAAGCTTTTCAAATTGTGCGACCGCACGCTCGGTGAAACCGTATTTATTATTTAAAACCACGTTTATTACACACACCATTGGACTCATTACTTATTCATTACACTTTTGCAAATGAGCTATGTTACATAAAACGTTGCTCGGTAATACTTTACGAGTTTAACAAGTTCAAATTGCTCAAATATAAATTTGACGGAGACAGAAAGTTGTTTGTTTTCTGTCTGTGGCATTGCAGACCATAAAGTTAGCGACGAAGTTTCTTGTCGAGAATTAAATTATTTCAAGTTGATTTTTCTATATTTTTGTAAGTGTATAAGAGCATAAATTGTCTTTACTTCTAGTAAATTTAGTAAAAAAAAGTTTAAATTGGTATTCCTCATATTAATAATATATAAATATGCAAATGGCTTGGATAATGGTGATGCATTATGCACTTTGCCCTTTTAGTATAAGTGTGTTTAGTGGCTAACCTAGTGGCCATAATTTTTTATGCTTAAGCAACAGTTTTTATTGAAGAGTACCAATACTAAAATAATACCAATACCAAATCTATAATCAGGTGGTACGATAAATGTACTTAACAAATCTAAAACCAGGTGGTACGATAAATGTACTTAACAAATCTTAAACTAGATGGTACGATGCTTTAATAGGCCTGAGGTTCAAGAGCGATTTAAAATAGCAAACGGAAGACATATTTTGTTATGAAGAGATAACAAAATATGTCTTCTGTTTATACCTGAAGTAAATTGAATCAATGAATATGATAAGTTATAAAATAAAAGGCATTTAACATCAATAATAGATATCATCAATCTCGCGGTTTCACTCACGTAAAACCACTCGTATAGCAACCATTCGGTTTTCAGGATAAAAGTAATTTTTACATTATTCCAGATTGTAATATATCTGTGCCAGATTGTGCACAACAGAACAGACAGAATACACACACAAACTTTCGTATTTATATTATTAGTAGTATCGCTGTAATTAAATTACCTACTTTAATGGATTTTATAACGGCCAATTTAAATATTTTCACAATTCTAGAGTTTCAGAAGCTTTAAAGCAACATTGGTTACGATTGGACTTAGTTTAGCGATTGTCACCTTTAAATTCTTAATTATTTAGTCGATACCATTAACTCAAAAAGTACTTATTGTATCTTGTATTGAGGTCCAATTTTTGGTTTTTATTACGTTTGATTATCATTACTGGATCACAGAGACTATGAGAGGAAAGCACCCAGCCATCTTTTCTATTGAAATTTAGATGCCCTTTTATGCCAATAATCTCAAAGATTTTCTTTGGAAAAAACTGATGTTCTTTAGTGAAGATTGTCGCTTTATTAATTATAATGTTAGTGCGGAAGCCAACTCATGTATGTTCGCAGGCTGCAGTTTGTAACATGACGGTGTTTAATATCAGCTATATTAGTTTAGTCTATATTAGTTCCTGAACGCGAGTTTTAATTGATCTTCTAGTTTATTCTATTATAAGGTTGTCTACATTTATAATCAAAATTATATATTCCTGCCTCCTGGAATGTTATATTATGGCATTACACTTATGATAAAAACTGACTAATCTTTTTTAACGGCTTAAAATATTTTTTAACGAACTTTGCTGAAGTAAGCGGCTAATGTTTGGTAGTGACCTATTTAAAACCTGTTCTTAATATATCCAGAAACAAGGAACAGTCTTAACATTGCTTTATAAGTAGGAGATGGGTGGATCTTTAAAATTACTTCTCCATCCTTTCTTTTCTTTTTCCCTTGTAGGATGATCTACAGGTCTAGTTGCCAGGAAATATCCAGGGAACAACATAATTTCAAATCCAAGTCATTTACTTCAAGTTCCCTTAAGTTCAAAAAAGGTATAAAAGGCTCAGACCAAATAAAAAGTACTTGTTATTTGGTCTGAGGTGAAAGGTATAATCAAATGAATATTTAACAAAAAAGAAATATACAGAATATCCAAAATAAATCATAAATAAATGTTTTGTACAACCATTTAAAACTAATGAATGGTATTTATTAGAAGTATTTTTCACTGCTATGTTGTTTAATACAGATATGTTACTTTTAAGCTAAATATACCACTTAAAACTGGAAATATACACTTCCTTATCATATGCGTACACAATAGCGGGATAAAGCTTACTATAAAGTAAACGAGATTCAAGAGATATGTTTGTGACATGAAATAGAGACACATCATTTATAATGTTACAACATAATTTCAGCGGGTCCAATGGATTGGAGACTTCATTTAGCTAAATTATTATTTAACAAAGCATTCCATTAAACCATATTTCTATAGAGTTAATGTCTATTTTCCGATGAAATATTTAAATACGAAAATGGAAGTAGGACATTTTTATTGTGTAATAAACGTTATTTACGTTACTTGCCACTTCAGGTTAAGCAATTATGCTTAGGTTTAATGTTCGTAATACGTTGTGGTATGATTACTTACCATCCGTCTACGGAAAAGATATTTATAAGTACTACAGTTTATCATGCCAATATCATACATCATGTAGCGTTTAGTTTGAGCATTAAAATTTCATTATCTGGTTTTATCGTACATTATAATAAGCTCGAATAAAAATATGTTTTATTCGCTCGAATGCACACAGGGAGAAACAGCCTTTGTGGACATACGGGAGGCGTCTGTTTGTTTGTCCAAGTGAGTGACTCTTAAACCACTGGACTTATTTTATTATTTTTTTTGCAAATAGAAAGCTGCATTATCAGGAAGTAACAAATGCTTTACCTTATAACAAGGACGACGCCCAACGAAGAGGCGTGGGTCGACTAGTTTTATATGGAACATTAAATTTTTAATAAATAATTTAACAACAATATAAAACAAGGTTAGTTTTTGTTCACCGGCCAAATTTTCAGGTTTGGTTCGAAATCAATAATATTTTGAACTTATGAAATAAAAAATAAAATAAAAAAATAATTAGACACAATTACTTTGTCCCATGTTATAAACATATTTCTTGGTCACCACGTGGCATCTAGCTCGCGTGTCGCGAAGCCCGACGTCCTTGACCTTCAAGTCGATAAATTTCGTGTACGAACCACGATCCATGTTTTTTTCTTCATTTCAAATCGATTTTTATTTAACAAAATTACAATTAAACTTGTTTACTTCATCATTTTAAAATTTGGCCGGCGACCAAAAACTAAGTGTCGAAATATGAAACAAGAATAAAAGTTAAAACATCAATAAATATTTACTAAAAAATTACTTCACAAAAAAATTCTGTAAAAGTCTCATTTTAAAGACCTTACTGTCGTAGATGCACAGAAAAATAAAAATCAGAAAATAACAAAAAGCATTAAAATTAAAGTAAATTGCTATCGACGGTATACATACACACATCAATATCATTTTATAGGGACCGCTTGTGACAGTCATGTCGGATTTTTATTTTTACTAGTGAAGTTAATTACAAAATATTAGCGTTCTGCACTTCTCTTACACATAAATGTGTCATATTTCTTACTACTCCGTCCGCGCAATTTTCGTAAAAATGTACCCGAAGTTTTTGCTTTACGTATTAATGTATTGATTGTTGCTAACATTATTTTCGAATAGGTTATGCTTAAATACACAGTCAAATTATATTCAAAGATAAATGTTTTTTTTATAGTTGAGATCGATCTCTCGATGATTCATGTGAGCCCAAAGTAATTATTCCAAAGATTAGGTTACTGCATTATTCAGAGGGTGTTAAAACTTCAACGCGCATATACTAAATAGCTTAGGAAAAGTTTGTTGATAAACAAACATATTATGATATAAATAATGTGAGCGGATAGTGAAATTTATCAATATAATCAAACATCCACCGATATTGAATACCTCAAAATATATTTCGGTTACTGTCATGTTTTTCGCACCAAATTGTGTTCGTTACCCGAAAGATAAAAAATATTTCATTATCGCGTAAGTATATGAGATCAGTCATTACAAAATTGAAAAACGGCACGACCGGGAAGGTACCTCTCACTTATACGAAACCTGCCTAAAGTGATAGCTATATTGTTGATTGTATGATAGTATTTCGTGCAATGTAAGTAGCTGGTGGCCCATGGAGGTGGGAGGAGTAAGAAGAACAGCGCATCTGAATAACCTCTATGCGGATGTATATAGGCGTCGGTAGTCATGAAAATGGATCCGATTGCTCGTTTGCCCCTCTACACAACCAAAAAATGTACAGCGCTGCGATACACCGCTCTGTATACATTCACGAGAACTTATTCAGGAAGCCTTCTTCAGTCACAATTCAAAGTTAACTCTGAAAAGTGATCGAAACTATTTGGAGACCCTCGCCTCAATATTATGGCCAGCTTGTAGTAGACTCCGTCATCATTAGACTTTAAAAAATACTTAAACAAAATATATTGTAGAGTTTCAATGCCATGACCATAACGAGAATTCTTTCCCGTAGATGGTTTACGCTAAATTTGCCAATGAGATAGGGTATCGGATTCATGGCTTGTAAACCAAGATGAAAAGGACAGAGCGAGGGCTGTTGGATTTGAAAAATGATATTCCTATTGAATTTGAGCGTCTCTATATAGAAATATTATTATGAAGAATAGGTAAGATACGTCTCATCTCTGAGTCGGGTTGATAAAATATTATTCGAATAATATAACTCGTATTTTGATATTATGTTTAGGTTATATTGCGATATATCGTCCGATTAGTGACAGTAATTCTGGTTTCTCGTTATTAAATTGAAAATTGTTATTAGACTTATATTGGCAAATCTATAAGCTTTGGATTATTAGTTTACAGCGTAGTTGATCACAAGTTGGAAATTTGTTTGTCGGTACGGCGAAATTCAAGTTTAGACCGCAATATTTAGAGCTGACGTACTCGTACGAAGCTTTGTCATCTCTCATCAGCCATGTTTCAAAACGGGCCAAGGTAGAGATTAGCTAGTTCAAAAAGTTCAATTGATAGTTTACATGATTTTCAAAAGTTATAAAAGTTAACAAACAAACCAAGTCCTCTCCCCTCCACACGTAAATACATACCCTTATCTAGCATTTTTTTGTATCCTATCGCTTATGTTAATTAAAAATGATGAATGATTTTGAAAATATTTTTCTATATCGGTCCGGAACTTTCGGAGCATGAAAACAATGAATCAAACGTTTCCTATTTATAGTTTAGTATAGACAAGTCTGTGCATCGACGTACGCCCGCGCTTTGTTGAGATTTTCCGGTTCTCTCAGCGACACTAACGTGACTAGTAAATCCCATAAAAGGGACCGGACTTCTCCTCAGAATTTCCTATGTCCACGCCATCGCCACGACCACTGATCTTAATAACGGAAGCAGTTTGAGCTGCGTGTAACGCATTATAACTGCTCGCAGGTCCTGTCAATTTCAAGCACGGAGCACCCTTTCGGGAGCTAGAGACCAGTCCTTCTCGTTTTGCAAGATTGTGACGCTACACGATCCATGTAAGCCACTAACTCTAGGGTGTGCTGAACCGTATTTTCACTCAATATTCATTGCAACACATCTCTCGCTTCAGGCGGATCCTTTATATTCTTACCACCACCACCACCACCACTTCAGGACCGGATAAACCGGGTTGGTCGTATGCATGCCATACCAGGACTACCATTCTCCTTAAAAATTGACTTCTACTCTTAAAATTACATGCGCTTTGTCCGTATTTTCAAAGTGTAGTTTAGTTTTACTCTATTAGTGTCGATTATAAGGATTAACCCCATTTAGTTGTGTGGTGAACCGAGCACATTATCGGAATACCGCTTCGTTACTATACATTATTACCGGAATATTAACGCGCTGGCGGACGCGAACCGGAAAATGTTCTAGAAATTCATTGTTTAAAATCTGACGTCCAGTCAGTAACACAATGTGCATGTGTAGTCCAAATATTTTGTTTTAATCATAGATGCTTTATCATTGTTGGAAAATATACACAATGCGTCATACTCGTATCATAATTAATAGATTAAATTTTATTACATTGTTAACAAACCCGTGCCCATTTCGTTAATTATCACAAATAAAATAGTAATTTTTGTAAAATACTCGTATCAATTTATATTAAATTACAATTCTATACGTAAGTAATCTGTATTGATATCAAATTTTATTAAGATCGGTATTATTGAATATAAAGGTACCTTTTTCAACGTTAGACTTTGTTATTAAAAGAGTAGTTTATTTTATTTTCATATCATTATATTATACGGTTATTGTATAAAATTTGTTGTATTCCAGTAGGGTATATCAATTTTATTATGTGATTATATTTAATTTTACCATTGAATTATTATATTGGAGTAAATAAGTTTAAAAAAGTTGTGAACAATATGCATCCAATTGAATTACATTCCACACGCCATGGATAGGACTGTGCTGATTCTGCTATGATAATTGTTCATATTGCATATCGATCAAATTAACTGCAAAAGGCATAGGCACCAAAGTCATACGATTTTAGGCACCAAGAACCCACCAATACTCTTGGTCTAAGTTGGAGTGGCTTAGAAGACAATTTTCAATTTACGTATGCTGACTTTCTGATAATCAAGACCAACGAAACGGGTAAAAATCTTTGACACTCGGATGGTTAACACCCGCAGTAGTTAAACTTAAAATATTATTTCAAAGTATATGGATATGCACCAAAAAATGGGATGATTCATACCTGAAAATATTTATTCTAAATAGTAAAAATAAAACAAGCTTGGAACAGAATTAAAAAGATTACGAACATCTAAATCCGAGATTGATTACACCTGAACTACTAAGAACTAGTTGCAGACAGCTTCCAAAAGATCTGTCTCTACTCATTCACAACGTACATACTGATTTACCAGATATTTCTAAAATCATAAATATTTTTCAAATCATATATATACACTATGTTTTCTTAGTCCCGCCAGATCGGTATTTCTATGGAGAGCATCCTAGTAGCAAAACTAGTTGGTTATGAATTTCAAGAAAGATAATATAATAATAATATCTGTGGCCTTATAACATTACGATAGCCTAACCCCGTGCTAAGTACCGTAAGCACTTGTGTTACGGTTACTAGACAACGGAAATACATTTAATATGTTTTATAAATTGAAGACATTTTATATATTTAAAATTTTTATTATAAAAATACATATAATACAGAGATAAATCCATGACAAAGGCGGGATTCGAAATCGCGTCCACCGGCACAACATGCTTCGCTTGTCCTAGCTCTGTACCGTCGTCAAACAACGAAAGATAGATTTGTAGGCATGTCTAATAACGAAAATTTGTCAATGCAAATCAAATAACTATCTTTGCGCATTCCAAACGTTTATCACATTTATCAGAGACAGTTTGACGACAACCTTGTATAAAAGATAAACAAAACTACGTATGTAAGACGATACTTAGCAATTTGAGGTGTGGTAGACACCAGTTAAAATCAATTCCTTTCTGATCAGGAAGGTCAAGCCTGCCGCACCGCCTCAGTCATGGCGACAGTGCTTCAACGTGCCATCAATGAACCATATCTTAGTATAACTGATAAGTGTGTGTGTGTTAGTGGGATAAGCAAAAAAGCAGAGCTTTATGTTAAGTGTAAATCTAGTGATTTAGTGAATAAAAATACTGTTCCAGTTCTTGAACGATGTTTTAGAACCGGGAGCATGTGTGGTACAACCGTACAAAATGAATCATCATCACTTTTGTATGTTTCGCAATCCATACACTTGAATTAGATTGTCGTTATAAGTTAGATTTTGTTAGCTATGATATATTTTCACAAGCCGCGAATGTGTACTTTTAGCAAAATATATCGCACCAGCAGCATATTTTATTTAATCACCATCAGCGTAGCAGCAACTCAGGAGTACGAACTGTACAATTTGAATTCTTTAATATTTTTAAAATGAGTTTCATAAAAGTTCTAAACGGCGCGGCGTCTACATTTAATTGACAATGTCATAATATTTTGCATATTTTCAATTTTACTAAATCTTTTATTGCATGAAATAGTATATGTATATAATGCTCCTTCAAAGGTTGAACAGTAAAAATTACAAAAACTGCGTTGCTCTGTAATCAGTTTTATTAATAAACAAATGCATAGACTTTTTAAAAATAAATTAAAATTACAATATTATTTATTATAAGCTCACCTGTAATGAGAAACAACATTTAAAGTTAATATTTACAGTCCTTAGTTATATAATATTTAATCCTAATAAAATATATTTGTGACAATTATGTCTTTATTTTTCTACTATGACAGCAGCTATCGTCTCATATATAATAGTAAAAAAGGTTTAAATAAAGTGTCACGTACTTCGTTTATGTCTCCCCCCCTTCTTAAATATTATAGTTCTACTTCATTATTTACTACTGGAATTAGTTTTGTAATATGAAAAAGATTTGATTGTAACTTTTTGTGTCCCGTGTTTACTTTGTAAATTGAATTAGATAGTTTTTCTACAATTTGGTATGGTCCTATTTTCAGTTCATCCAATTTTTTCCGGTTTAACCGATTTCCATTTTCAACATATACTGAATCTCCAACTTTAAATACATAGTGTTTTCTGTTTTTATCAAATCTTTGTTTATTATAATTATGTGATTGTATACTGTTTTCTAAGGCAATTTTTCGATCCCGTATTAGATGATTCTGTACTTTATTTTATTTCAGTTCATTAGGTAGAATGTCAACATTTTTTCCTTCCAGTAAATACTTTGGGGAGAACCCTGTTATACTGTGTTCAGTTTCGTTATATTTTTCCGTGCATTCGTGAGCAATAGTAGTCCAAGCGATCTTATCTTTTCTTTCATTAATTTTACAACGAATCTTGTTAACCAACGTTTGGTTCAATCTTTCATTCAATCCATTAGAAAATGGTGTATTTACTGCAGTAAATACTATTGGTATACCTTCTTTTTCTAAAAAATATTTAAATGCCTTCGAATTTATCCCTGGATATTGGTCTGATAAAATCAAGCCAATTTTATAATCTTGTGTTATTTTTTGACTAGTTTTACAAAGTCATTTGCACTTTGAGTTTTGGATGTCAAAATGTAAGCGTAACGGGTGAAATGATCTACTAGAAGATGTAAATATGTTTTGGTTGAGCGCGCACCGCCAAATCCACCTATGGTATCTATGGATACTATTTCAAACGGATAGGTGGCAGGTCCTAAGTGAGACATTAGTCCAAACTTGTATGCTCCTCTTGATTTGTTTTTTATACAAACTTCACAGTTTTCGCATATTTTCTTTATATTATCTAATAAATGTTTAGCTTTATAAAAGGGTATTATTTTGTTTGCCACTTGTTGTCTTCCTATGTGGCAGTAATATTGATGTACTTGTTTTATAATATGTTTTCGTTTTCGTTTCGTTTTTCGAGGGTAGGCAACAAAAAAGTAAACACTGTTTGAAATTTGTTCCTGTTATTAAATTAAGAAAAACTTGGATTTATTTGTCAAACAACAATATAATATGATTTTCTAGTCATTATTACCTACCAGCGAATTATCCTTTATATAATTTTAACTAAACACACTATTGTTAAAAAATTACAATCCACATTTATTTTTGAATTAACTGTCACATCACAAGCACAATGGAAGCTATGCAAAAGTCTATAGATGACATGTCTAAATTGTTCTCCAAGAAGATGGAAGAATTTCAGAAGGATTTGGATTCTGCAACTTCAAATTCCCAAGGTAACACAAGTCCAGTGAGCAAGATAACACATGAGTTTACCACATTCAAAAACTTTGTTATGTTTGCTGTTAAAAATCTTCAGTCTCAACTTGATGCTCTGTCACAGCAAGTTGATGATATTGAAATGCGAAGTAGGCGGAAAATTTTATTAATTCACAAGCTTCCGGAAGATGAGAAAGAGGATATTGCTGCAACTCTTCATAATACGTTCACTAAAGAACTTAATCTCAGTATTTCAAGTGTAGACTCCTTTTCTAGATGCCACAGAATGGGCCGATATAATGATCAGAAGGCCCGTCCTGTTCTAATAAAATTCAAAGATATTTCTTTAAGAGATGAGGTATGGCATCACAAATCAAAACTGAAAGGTTCTGGAATAGTTATTTCGGAATTTCTGACCAAACCAAGGCATGATGTTTTCCTTCAAGCACGTCAACTGTATGGCATTACTAAAAGCTGGACAAGCGGAGGAAAAATTTATGTAATTGGATCCGATGGCTCTCGTCACTGCGTAGTCAGCTCAGTAGACCTAGATGCCATCCCTGGACCAGCAGTCAATCCATCTGTGCCCCCTGCTTCTTCTGAAATTAAGGCTGGTATTTCTTCCAATAAACCTCCCATTAAGACTTCTACGGTCCGAACCAGAAAACCCATGAAGCAGAAGTAATTGCCTGGATTTCCCGTATGTTTGTTCCGTTATTTATTTTTCTTATATATGATTTTTGCTTTAATTAAGACGTGTATAATTGGTTTTGGTATTCTGCTATTTTACTTGATTTTTTTGCTCATAAAACCTCTTAAGTTTCAATAAATAATCAATTTGTTGTGTTCCATCTAGGAAATAACTTTTTACAAAGCATAAAGCTAAATTGATCTAATTGGCAACGAATTGTTTTATAATTACTTTGATTGTGTACTTATTCATATAATCATATTATTATTTCTTAAAAGAGTGGAGTATTTAGTTTAAAGTAAATTTACAAGTTAACTTGTCATTCAATTCATTTGTCAATATGTCACCAATTGTCAGAGTAAACTTGTCATATGTCAAAATTTATTTCCTTCTTCTTCTATTTATTTTATTTGCACATTCCGTTTGTTGTAAATAATCAAATAATGTTTTTGTTGTAGTGAAATTTTATCGTACACTTAATTATCATTTTTATTAACTTGTCATATTATTTCATTGATAATTTTGTGACGGTAATGGTATGTTTTTATTGTTTTATTTTATTATTAGTGTGTAATTTTAATTGCTTTTTTATTATGCCTTATTGCGCTGGCGGGTAATTAATTCTTTGATTTGCGCTTTTGCAATTTATTAGACAAATTTTAGTTATTAGTGCCATATTATCTATACAAGGTGGATACAACCGAGAGGCATTAAATTAAACTACATATTTAGAGTATAATTTCCAGGCTACACAACAAATATCAGATCAATCGGAGCAATAGTTTAGCCACAGGAATTTTCTAAAGTTTTTTCTCACTTCGTACACTCTGTACCATCAGCTGTCGAGCGCGCGGCCGCCTATAGTCCGTCGGGGTCATTCACCCCGTTCGAGGCTTAGCGACCTTACCTAGCGGCCGCGGCGGCGCGTATAAAGAGTGTTTACAAGTTTTCCTTATTTTTTCGCTATTTAACTTGTTTGAAAAAAGTATTTTCGTATACTTGTCGTAAACTTTTTTTTAATGGTCTCCGATTAACAGTAGGTACTTATAGTACATGTGGTTTAATTTAATGCCTTTGGTTTGTATCCACCTTGTATATTATTTTATTTTATTTTCATTATATATTGTATATATTTATTTGATAGCATGAATGATTCAGATGCACTTAGTGATGATGATTTTTATTCCCTCGCGTCAGACGGCAGTTCTACTAGCAATGATAGTTTTCATAGTACTTCGTCAACTTCTCTACAAAATGTATTAGAGGATAATTTTAAAGATGCTAAAAAAAATTTTAACGTTATACACATAAACGCCCAAAGGATTCCGGCACACTATCCAGATTTACTCACTTGCTTCAGTAACTTAGATTATCTTCACGCTATTCTGGTATCCGAATCTTGGCTTAAACCGTGTTTACCATCAGTATGTTATAGCTTGCCAGGATATAAATTGATAAGAAACGATCGCATCGGTAGACCAGGCGGGGGAGTTGCTATTTACTTACGTGCTGACTTAACTTATTCTGTTATTAATTCATCACCTCAACCACCACCTACAGACGCAGCGGAACATCTTCTTGTTGAAGTTACGGTGTCACATACTAAAATTCTCCTTGGTGTGTTATACAGCCCGTCCCTCAATATAGATTATTTTGCATCGTTTGAAAATTTACTTGAATCTTACATTCCCTCGTACTCACATACTGTAATAATGGGTGATTTTAATACATGTATGTTGAAAAATGATAATAGATCTAAAAAATTAGAATCCATAATTAGTAGTTGTAATATGCATCTTTCCTTCCTCTTCAAGCCACTCATTCCTTTCCAAACTGTATTCCTTCATTACTTGATCTTATTATCGTCTCTTCTCCTTCCTTTGTCACTAAGCATGGGCAATGCCCAGCGGAATTGTTCTCCTATCACGACCTTATCTTCTTATCATATTGTGTAAGTCCTTCTAAACGTAAAGCTAAATTCCTGTTGCAGCGTAACTTTGTAAATATGAATTTAAGTAATTTAACTCAAGATGCAGAAGCTATTGACTGGTCCCCGTTAGTTAATGCTCCAACTATTGACGAGAAAGTAGACATTTTTAATTCCCAAATAAACGACCTCTACGATAAACATGCGCCTGTTCGGCCGATTAAAATAAAGCATCTACCAGCGCCCTGGCTGTCAGACGACATAAAATTGATTATGCTTAAAAAACAAAAAGCGAAAGCAAAGTATAAAAAAACAAACTCCAATGAACATCATGAGCTTTATGTTAAAATAAGAAATCGCTGTAACACAATGTGCAGAGATGCTCCGTGTCGTTACATTCATGCTTCGGTAGAAAATGGCGAGCCGTCAAAAGTTTGAAAGTTTCTTAGAACACTCGGGGTTGGAAAGAATTCGTATTGTACTGAAACTGGTATAGTTGATAAAGATTGTTTAAACCAGCATTTTTCATCATCATCATCATCTATTTTTCCCACTGACACCAAATTTAACACTCTCAAATTGCTATCTCGTTTTCCCACTCCAGACTATCCCCCTTTTCTTTTTAATGATGTGTCCGAAAGTGATATTAAGAAAAACATTATGTTAATATCGTCCAATGCCGTAGGTGCCGATTGCGTTAGTCGCAAAATGATATTGACTATCTTTGATAAAATTGCGCCCATTTTAGTTTATATTTTTAATTATTCTTTACGTTACGGTGACTTTCCATCTATCTGGAAAGAGGCCAATATAATACCTTTACCTAAAAAATCCAAACCTTCATCCTTGGTCGACTATCGCCCTATTTCCATTTTGACTTTTTTATCTAAAGTTTTAGAGCGCTTGGTGCACGAACAACTAACTACATTTATCTCCAAACATAGTCTTTTGAATTCTTTTCAATCCAGCTTCCGACCTGCCCATAGTACGACAACTGCTCTTACGAAAGTCACTGATGATATACGCCTTGGTATGGATCGTAAACAGCTTACAATACTGACCTTACTTGACTTCAGTAATGCCTTCAACTCAGTTGATCACGAGGTACTTTTAAGCACTCTTTTGTCCCTGAACCCATCACCATCAGCAGTAGACTGGTTTCGCTCTTATTTAAGTGGACGTAGACAGAGAGTGCAGATTGATAAAACTTTCTCAAACTGGGCTGATGTAACTGCTGGCGTTCCTCAAGGTGGTGTCTTATCCCCTCTTCTTTTTGCTCTCTTCATTAACCCTATTATAAAAACCATATCCTCTCTCTTTCATTTGTACGCTGATGACCTTCAAATTTATAGGCAGACATCACTTGATGAACTAAATGATAGTATAAGGGCATTGAATAATGACATTTCTTTGATCTCATCGTGGAGTGATAATCATGGACTTTGCCTCAATCCAATAAAAACGCAAGTCATCATAATTGGAAGTNNNAATTCAATTGAAATTTTTTTTTTTTTTTTTTTCAAAAAATTGCTTTTCTTTTTTTCGTTTGTTTGCTATATTAATTGTGATCTTGTTTAGTGTAATTATTCGTTTTTTTTTCCTTTCAATTTTTCTTGTAATGTCCTACTGTCACTAGTTTTTAAGTATTCTTTCATGCACACAAAGGTTGTCTGGAAGAAATTGCTTTAAAGCAATAAGACCGTCTTTTGTGTACATGAACATATTATGAACATTGTATGGAAATTTTTACCTATACTTATTTGTCTATGTTTGTTTATGTGCACAATAAAGAATATTTTCTTTCTTTCTTTTCTTTATTATGTTTACTGAACTCTTCAGTTAGTACAACCTACCTTTTTGTAATATATATTATGTTTATATACAGGGTTAAATGTAATTAACGCAAGACCTCTTGCAAGCAGCATGTCTACATCAATACCAACAACATTTGTTCTACGACTTTTGAAAATTAACAGTTTTAAAATTTTAATATTCCCATACAAAATTAATATATTGCCTCTGAACTATCATTTAGTCTGCGTGCGGCTAAGAAAATAGCGCGGGAAACGCGCGCGGCAAGATAGGGGCTCCCGCGCGTCATTCTTACAAGATACAGAGTAATAAATAACAGAGGGTGCAAACATTTTTTGTTTTTATTTTTTTTGTGCTATTTATCCAGATTCGTAAAAAGTCGTAGAACAAATGTTGTTGGTATTGATGTAGACATGCTGCCTGCAAGAAGTCTTGCGTTAATTACATTTAACCCTGTATATGTTTATTTATATTTTCTTTTATATCTTCATTTTTACTTTGATCTTTTTGTATGTCTTCAATTTTAACAAAATTAACTAATTTTAAACTACTTTCTTCATTTTCATATGGTTCTAACACTTTGTTTCTGCTTAAAGTATCTGCTTCAATATTATATTTTCCCGGAGAATAAATTATTTTAAAATTGAATTGTGACAAATAAAATGTTAAATCTCCAAGTTCTTCATCCGTTCTGACTTTTATATTCATTTTTTCTAAAGATTTGTGATCTGAAAAAACTGTAAATGTTTTTCCTATAAGCCAGTGCTGCCAGTATTTAACAGCCTCTTTTATAGCCAGACACTCAAGATATATAGCTTTTATCTTTTTTTGGGAATCGTTTAATTTCTTAGAAAAGTATGCGCAAGGTTTTTCTTCACCGTTGGGTTGAATTTGCTTTAAGATTGCGGCTATACCTTGTATGCTAGCATCTGTATATATATATATGTGTTGTTAAGTCTGGATCATAGATGGCTAGAATAGGTTTTGAGCAAAGTAATTTTTTTATAGTATCAAATGATTCTTGACATTTAGTAGACCAAACAAATTTTTCTCCTTTTCTTAATAAATTATGTAACGGATCCAGAATTATCGAAACATTTGGTATATATTTTCCATAGAAATTAATTTTGCCTAAAAACTGACAGATGTTTTTTTGTGTCTTTGGAATCGGAAATTCATTTATTGCAATTAAATTATCTTTTAGTGGAGTGACAGTGTTGTTTCTTATTATGTGTCCTAGATATTTTACCGAGTCTTGTGCAAAGTTGCATTTGGTAAATTTCAATTTAAAACCTTCTTTTAAGATAGCTTCCAATAATAATGATAAATGTTCCATGTGTTTCTCAAATGTTTCTGAAAATACTAAAATATCATCTATGAAGTTGACAGTGAAATCTGACAGTTTGTGTTTTCTTATAATGCTACTTAGGATTCTCTGAAAAATAGCGGGTGAAGTTTTTAAGCCAAAGGGTAAACATGTCCATTGATAGTGTGCATTTTGGGTAACAAATGCTGTTTTTTTTCTATCTTCAATCTTAAGAGGTATGGACCAGAACGCCGAGTTTACATCAAATGTTGAAAAAATTTCACATATCCTTGTCTTAATCATTAAATCCTCGATTAGGGGAAAAGGTTGCGATTGAGGAACTACAATTTTATTTAATTCTCGAAAATCTATACAAAGCCTTGATCTCCTTCCTTCTTCTTTTTTAAATGCCAAAGTTACCGGAGCGGCAAAAGTGCTATATGATTCCTCGATCAGATTATTCTCTAATAATTTTGATACTTGATGTTCAATTTCTTTCATATCCTCAATAGAGCACCTATATGGTCTCTTGCTACAGTATTTATCTATCATAAGATCAATATGTGCTTCGTAACCTTTTACCGTACCTATGTCAAACCATTGAGTTATTGTACGTAGTACATATAACTCAATGTGTCAAACTTATCTTTAGCGAAAATTGAATTATATTTGCATATCAGTTTATCAATCTCAGATCTTTTTTGATGATCTAAATGATTTACAGAAATATCAAAATCATCGACCATTATATTTTCATTAAAATTTATTTCATATTCTTGAATAATATCTTGTTTTTCATTTTTATTTATCCGTCACTACCTGAACTGCCAGGAACTTGTTTTGTGATTATAGGATGCTTTTCTTTGTTTTTTATGTAGTCTTTCTTATTATTACTCGGAATATTTTGTATGATTTCTAAATTCTCGTTTTGAGTTAACTTAAATTTTTGTATACAATCAAACCCAACGAGAAAGTTATAATCAAAGTTTTCCTCATCTATAACAAATATATCAACATATTTTTCAATTTCAAAAATTTTTATTTTTAAAGTTACCATTCCAATTGCTTTTTTCACGCCATTAATTGTCTTTAAACCTGTTTTTTATCATGAGTTGGTATTTTTTTTAAAGATAATAACCTTAAATTAATTAAGGACACATTAGATCCTGAATCATATATAACCGATGTTTCCAATGTGTCATTAATTAGTAATTAAATTTTTATTAATGGCGGCACTATTAGTTTTTTTGATTACTTTCATTTAGTTCCATCTCTAATTCTGAGTTGTTTACACTCTTTATTTGATCTTTTCTTACTCTATCATTACTTTTCATATTAAACCAACATTGTGATTCGAGATGGTAACGTGTACCTCTATTTTCTTTTTCACAAATTTTATAAGGATTAATCGCAGGCCTCAAAATTTTCTCTCTAATTTTACATTCAGACGCTGCTGTCTTTTTATCAAATCTTTTTTTATTTACCATGTACTCTAAACTTCTAATATTATTGAATAAACCTTGTGTTTCTTTCACACTGTTCCTATCAATCTTATCTGCAATGAAATTTGGCAATCCGGTGGCGATCAGATCAATTAGAGTATGATTATCTATGGACTTATTTATTTCTAATAATAATTTTATTGCATACTACAGTAATGAGCCCTGCCTATATTTAAATAAAATTGCATACCTGATTGGTGACCAACCCCTATCTGCATATGTTTCACAAAAGTTTTGTTTCCACATAGCCCATTCTGAGTTTATTGTGTGTTTAATGAGCATGGAACTATACCAGTCTTTACAGGAATCTTCTAAAAATAACCTAAAAATTTCAATTCTTTTAACATCTTCTTCTATGCCTACACGTGCACATTCCGCTTCAAAAATAGTCATCCACTGGGACACATTTGTAATCTTGCTATTGCATTTTTCCACAACAAATTTTTCGGCCATTTTCCCCACATTAAAAGGTTTTGGTGACTCCTTCTTTATTTCAGCGAAGCTTTCCATGATTCTTGATAGAGATTGTTCAGAAATTCCTGAAGTTTGTGGTGTTTCTTTTTCTTCTAAAAGGTGACCCATATAAATTGTATATTTCCGTCTTCGTCACAGTAAACTGCCTTGATCGTAGGGGTCATGGAAATCCACACCTGCCTTTTATCATGGCGTTTTTGTAATGTCGCCTTCACTTTTTCAAATATTTTTGTTTGTATTATTAAATCATGTAGTTTAACAGGTTGCAATTTGTCAGGGAATGTAAAAATACGGCCATCTAAATCTGTCATCGTGGTTACACATATAATGTTGGTCTTTATATCTTCCCCAGCCCTGACTATAAACTCGAATTTAAATTTATCCATTATTCTTGTTAAGATTGTTAAATAAATGTTGTTTTATAATGCGTCTTTAAAGGTTGAACAGTAAAAATTACAAAAACTGCGTTGCTCTGTAATGAGTTTTATTAATAAACAAATGCATAGACTTTTTAAAAATAAATTAAAATTACAATATTATTTCTTATAAGCTCACCTGTAATGAGAAACAACATTTAAAGTTAATATTTACAGTTCTTAGTTATATAATATTTAATCCCAATAAAATATATTTGTAACAATTATGTCTTTATTTTTCTACTATGACAGCAAGCTATCGTCTCATATATAAAGGCCGTTACAGACGTAGCTATAATATATATTAATATACCTTGCTATATACATTGAGTTATATGTACTACGTACATAATAACTCAATGGCTATATATTATGTTATAGCTAGCTACCACACACGGGAGCTATACTATAATATATATTTTGCCCTCAGTCGGTCAACGGTCGTCATTGCAAGAGCACGGTTTTAAGCGTTAACTTCCTGTACAGGGTGTTCAAACCTTGAAATCTATTTAAATTCATAATGAATTCAACAAGAGCACTACTTTTAGATCTATTTGAAAGTTCCTTAGATGATGATTCCGATGCTGAATTTGATATGCATGTGGCCTTATCAGGACCGAAAAATAGAACCATCTGGATAGAGCCGCATATAAAACAAAAGAGAACTCGTGGTGAATTTAATTTGTATCATGATTTATCGTCGAATAAATAAATTACACAGTATTTTAGAAGCTCAAGATCAGCATTTGTCGAGCTTCATCAATTGATCAAAATTGATTTAATAAAATGCGATATTGTTATGCGCAAAAGCATTAGTTCTGAAGAACGTCTAGCAGTATGCTTAAGGTAGTAGGTATATTTTACACTAATATTTTATAATATAAATAAAATAAAATTACCTCTTACTAAATTAATATTTCTTACCATTAAAGAAACCACAGGTCGGACTCGTAAAAGGAACATACTGTATTCACGAAATATATCAAGATATATCAAAACATATATTAATATATCAAAATATACACTAATATGGCAAAATATATCGAAACATGATTCTCGACATATTTTGGTGACGTCATAAAAATATATATTATAGCTGCGTGTGTAGTCACTCGAATATTTGTATAGAAAATATATCGTAATATGCCTTGCTATAATTTATATTAATATATATTATAGCTACGTGTGTGATGGCCTTAATAGTAAAAAAGGTTTAAATGAAGTGTCACGTACTTCGTTTACATGTATATTATAATTCCAAGAGATAGTTTTCGCCTCACATTCAGTAGAAAAAGCGTGTGAAATTTCTTTCAATTATTAAATATAACTATTTTTACTCGTTCTCCTTAAAGTGTAATAAACATGTAAGTTGGAAGCATGAAAAAATAAATAATGCCTTTGAGACATTTCGTATGAACGCTATGAAACTATTGTCCAAATGGAATGAATGGATGGTACGCCACTTGCTATCACAATGTGCCTATTTAAAAATAAAATGCGGCTCACTACATCTCAAGAAAAGCCAAAAATATTCACAAGTGTGCATAATAATAGGCAACATACTTTCAACATACATCACATTTTAGTATACAACAATGCAAAATATTAAAACATTAATTCTTAATCTGCCAAGGATATCATGAAAATATTCAAAAAATCTTTACATATATCATAAAATTTTTGCTTACTAATTATGTTGCTTAATTGAACATAGCAAGTATCGCATTATTAAATATAAAACATGCTTTTTCGTTTGTTTCTTTACCATTTAAATAGATAGATAATAGCTAATAATGGAATTGTAGAAAATGTATCACAGCAAGGCTAGTGTGTAAGGAACATGTTATGTGGTACATTGGTCTCTCTCCCTACCCCCGTCAGAGAACTGGCGCGTTGACGTTGGTATAGGTATTTTGAAAATGGTCGAAAAGTAATGTCTATGAAGTTAGCACCGCCATTTTGGAAAATAAAAGAAATAAAAGTTGTGCTAGCTTGTGCTAGGTTTGTGCTACGTTGTGCCGCAAACCGCACTTCGATATCTCGAAAATTAAAACGGAAATTGGAAAAAATCGTTTTTAAGGCCCAACACCGCCATTTTGTTAGAATGAAAAAAAACAGTTGTGCTAGGTTGTGCTAGTGTTGTGCTGACTTGTGCCGCAAACCGTAGTTCGATAACGTAATTAGTTTATTAGAAAATCGCAAATAAAAAAATAGTCGCAGCACCGCCATTTTGAAAAATAAAAAAAATAAATGTTGTGCTAGGTTGTGCTAGGGTTGTGCTAGCTTGTGCCGCAAAAAGTAGTTCGATAACTCAATTAGTCTATTAGAAAATCGCAATTAAAAAAATTGTCGCAGCACCACCATTTTGAAAAATAAAAAAAATAAATGTCGTGTTAGGTTGTGCTAGTGTTGTGCTGACTTGTGCCGCAAACCGTAGTTCGATAACTCAATTACTTTATTAGAAAATTGCAATTAAAAATTAGTCGCAGCACCGCCATTTTGAAAAATAAATAAAAATAAATATTGTGCTAGGTTGTGCTAGGGTTGTGCTAGCTTGTGCCGTAAAAAGAAGTTTGATAACGCAATTAGTCTATTAGAAAATCGCAATTTCCCGCTTTAATTTTTGAGAGAACTTCATAG
>LUGF01054167.1:389761-404109 GCA_001625245.1 Calycopis cecrops | reverse complement strand
TAATTTTCGAGATATCGAAGTGCGGTTTGCGGCACAACGTAGCACAAACCTAGCACAAGCTAGCACAACTTTTATTTCTTTTATTTTCCAAAATAGCGGTGCTAACTTCATAGACATGAAAAGTACCCACAATGAAATGAAATGAAAAAGTTTCTATTCAAAATAGAATTACAGAAATTATTGCGTTTTGAACGTCAACAATGACATCTATCACCGGTTCAACCCTAGCCCCGTCTTGAGAGGAACCGGCGAAACAAACTCACTGACTGAATTGAAATTAATTTTCTTATCGGGCGGCATTGAAGCATGTTGTAGTCATTTAAACACTATTATCAAAGTTATCATTTCTAAAACAAATAAATCATTTATTAAAAAATGCCACCCCTGAAATGAATGAAACACATTTAAAGCCGAAAGAGATTACTGTGTCTTTCGTTCGACAATATGAATTAATTTCATTCTTTTATGACTTGTGACGTAAGTGGTAGTAGTACTTATATATAAATATGCTGCATATGTGGCTCTTAATCTCGAATTCGTTCTCCCACATTATACTGCCTTTAAAAATCTGCATGCTTAACTCAAGTATTTTATACTATAAAATATTGCAAGGAATTTAAAAAAAAGAGTCAACATGAACAAGAATCAGACTGATCGAACTCACGTTGAAAAGGTAAAGTTTGTTTTTAGTTTTATGCCTTGTTATACTTTCCGATCGAATTGACATTATTTAAAGATTCAGATATTTTTAGATTTGTCCATATAACGCTAGTGGCTCTGAGTACATAAGAATTTATATTATGCAGTCGGGCTTTTTTAATTTAATGTTAGGCCGTAAAATTTTATGCAATTAAAATAATTATGCCATTCATCTTACGCTACCACTCTCTTATTTTAAGCATAAAAATATTATAATTTATTATTTCCTTTTTTTCTTAGCTTTTATTTAACTATTTATAAAAAAATGTGTATAGTGAGTATTAAGTAGAATAACTTACATATGCTTAGATCAAATCCTACAGACGAATTTAACTCACTCGAAGAGGTAGTCAAGTTAGTAAAAAATATAGTAATCCAACCGTGTATGGGCTTGTCAGTTTTATATTGACAAGAAACGTATAGCTAGATATTACCCAAGTATCTACTGATTAAAGCGGGTGAGCTGGAAGGTGGCCAAGGGAATCCAGGATAGATAATTTCTATGGACAATAGTTATATTTTTCCATCAAATAATTGGGTAGTAAGTGTTATGTGTATTTGTGTGTGAAATGTGAACTAGAAATTAGAACATTTCATAGCTCTCCTGTTGGAAGATAAGCTGCTTGTTTCTGGTGGTAAATGGATGGAGGGGAAAACATATCTTTAAAAATACATTTAATGTTTCTCGATATTTAGGGAAAATCTTGATTTTTCTTGAAAAAAAAATTATGACTTGTAGCTATTAAGATGTTCTAATACGTAACAAAAATATGTGTTAAATGATAGAAGTTTAGTTATATAATTGTGTAATAGTAGAAAACTAAAACTAAACACGAGAAATTGCTTTTGGAACCAATACATAAAGAGGTACAACTTGTTTTATATCAATACCTATGCACTTTTTTTGCTGCTACTTGTATCATTTTTCACCGTATTATCTCCGAAACTATAGCAAATAGAAGTACTTCAGTAGTATTTATTTGCCGATTATTTTTATATAAAAAACAAAAAAGGGTACAAATCGACTTACATCACTCATCACAGTAGGCACAGAATTATAGTTTGAATAAAACCATTTTTTATTTCATTTATTTTAGGAAATTCTAAAACCATTCGAACACATAAAGCAAGCGAAAAGCAATTCTTTAATAAGTTGTGATCTACCTGAAGCTATTAATTATTGGTTAAGAGTCCCACAAGACAAATTAAAAGAAATTCAAGATGTAACAGAATCGTTAGTAAATGTCACATTTCTGTAAGTACAGTTGTTCAGTTCTGTCCCTGGGTTTATTGCGCAGTGGAAGGTACTCAGGGCACAAGTCAGAATGAACTTTGTCTGCGATTACGCAGAGCTAAATTAGATTTAAATAGGTGCAATTACCTGGTGTCTCCGGGGTCCGGCTTAATATATATCACATTAACCTATAAAACCTATGGCCATAAATTTCAAGTGTGTAATGAGATATACTTAGCCTTCCGTGAAGCAGCAATCGGCCGACAGATGCATCTGCAGCAAACTTCGTCAAGCGGGTTCTTAATAGTCTTTTATTCAACTTATAATCAAACACAAATCACTCAAAGTTCAGTTAGTTAGACAATTAATTTACACTCCCGATAATATTAACAGGGAAAACAACACGTAAATTATAGTAGTGATCACAACTCAAATCTGAATGCGTCTGCAATTCAAAGACGCGAGCGATCAAACAAGCGATGTAACAATAAAAACAATTACAACGATCTCTCAAGAGATTCAACAACAATCTAACATGGCCGCTAACACCAAAATCACCATAGCAACCACGCGGCAGCGACCGAAGCGGCCTCAAGCGGACCACACCGGTATTACACATTACATGTGGTTCAGAACAACAGTTGATAAAATATATAATGACTCCTTGATGGAAATTCATATTATGCTTGAATATATTATGTAAGCTGGTGAGAGCTACACAACAAATCACATATCGGGCGAGGCCAATGGATGTTGTGATTCAAATTCGATTTAAGTAAAACTTTTTGTATTTAAAAAATAAATATCTTAATGTGCTATTATATTGTCATTGTAACTACGGTAATGAATTTGTGTATTAAATCAATAATTAAGTAAAACTGTAATTATTGATTTAATACACAAATTCAGTTGTGTGATCTAAAGCACATACTTTTTATACTATTCCCATTTTTTATTAACTTAAATTAAAATAATTACGATCGGTTTTGATAACTCATTATCAGTCAATACATATTTCTGAAAGCAATTTTTATAATCTATCTCAACACTTTTAAAAACAAACACCACAAACAGAGCTTTTATACTTCTATAAATTTCATTATTGAACATAAATGTTGTTAGAGCTTTATGATATAATAATATTTCTAACAACCCTACATAAAGTTAATAAAGATATTTTTTCAAAAAATCTTTAATTTAAACGTTCTAAAAAAACTTGTCTACAAATTAGTATGTAGACGTATCTGCAACCACAAGTTACGAACGACACAGTTTAAAACTTTGTAAAAAATGGTTGAACATTTGTTTTACAATTTTTTCAATGAAACGTTGTTCTTTTAGCTTTGACGATATTCAAGATAACGCCCAAATGCGGCGAGGTATTCCATGCGCCCATATTCTCTTTGGGATGCCGCTTACGATCAATGCCTGTGTACAAAGCTACACACGATTAATATGCAGTGTCGCGGATTTGGGACATCCGAAGGTATATTTTTAATTTTCTTCAATGCCTTTACTATTTAGACGGTAAGAATAAGGAAGGAAAAAATAATATGTAAGAAGCGACATACGTAAGTACAATTTTAAAATAAAACATAGTCTATGGGTGATAGAAAATGAAACATAGAGTATACTGAAATGAAATAGATTCAGACAAACAAATAATTAATTATAATGTACAGTTAATAGGACTTTGTGTATTCTAAGCTTATATTAATACAATACTTTTGAAAATATATGAAATTATATTATATATTACATTGACAAGAATTTTTATTAAGCGTTAGCTTTTTTGTTGCTAACCTAAAGTACTATTAATAATAATTGCCTTTTTATGGTGTTTATGAAAGTTTACGATGAACACTGCTTAGGTATGGGGATGTAGGTAAATACAAGACACGAGCACTTAAAATTAAGTATCATCAAACTGTTTACCATCATTTACTTCTCGGGTAAAAATATTTACATTCAATCGTGAATTGCGTGGCATCATGAACAGTCGGTGCTGACGAACATGGTCCACTTAGTAAAAATTACAATTTATTTTTATCTACAGGCTGTGAAGATTTTCCTTGAGCATGCTGATAAAATGTTAATTGGACAAGGGGCAGATATATATTGGAAGGAAAATTTAACTTACTTTTCTGAAGACGATTACAAATGGATGTCAGAACTTAGTAAGTCAATTAAAAGATATAAAAAGCACCCATAAAAATACATTTCTTATATGATAACAGATAATACATTGTATAACGTTAACAATTTTATAGTGGATACCAAACTTAATATTTAAAATAACGAAAATAATAATATTTAAATAATTTAAGAGTGTAAAATTAAGATCATTGAAGATTAAGTAACTTAAAATTAATAAGATGAAGTCAGTAGGCTGTGGTAGCAAGGCTACAAAGGCGTAGTGTGCGTGAGTTACCTTTAACCCTCTGGAGGGGAGGAAGGTAGGAGGGCAATGTCTGTATTACAATTATTATGGAGATGCATCGGTAGTCATAACAAGGCTCCGGCTGCGGGTTTGGCCTTTATACTATAAAAAAAGTTTACGCCATAATGTTCCAATTTTTGTAATCCATTATTTTAGAATCGGCAGCAATGATTTTAATGCCGATAAAAATGATGGAACTCTTCAGTGCTAAAAAAGTAGATTGTACAAAACTAATAACGCTATTCGGAGTGTATTATGAAATAAGGGATGATTACTGTAACCTTGTAAAACAAGACGTAAGTACAAAAAGACTAATAAAGTATACTCTAAGTCTGTAGATCTAAAGATGAAGGGTCACTAGCGTATTTTGGTAACAAATATCATCTAACCACGTTTTTAAGATTTTCTATGTAATCTATAATCTTAATATATAAAACTCAAACGTGACATAGCCAGCTATCAACGCACAGCCCAACCCACTGGACGGATCAAGCTGAAATTTGGCATCCAAGTAGATGTTACGACGTAGGCATCCGCTAAGAAAGGAATTTTTGAAATTCAACTTCTAAAGGGGTGAAATAGGGTGTTGAAGTGTATATGGCTTTCGCGGTTGAAACCGCGGGGCACAGCTAGTATAATTAATTATTATTTGTAAGTATGAAGTTTTGCCGATGTAAACTGCCGATATTAATCAACATGATTACCACGTGTATGCGGTGCTGACTTACTGACAATATACCACATTGTAGTTATAGACTAATCGAGTCGGAACAACCTTTTGGTCCCATGTAACGTTTTAAAAGTGATAGGTATGTTATTGACGTTCATTTGGGTTGTGAGTGGCATCGAACCCATCAAGGAACAGGGTGAAGGAAACCAACGCAACTGCATATTTATTAACATGTGTATTAATGAATATTATTAGATACATTTGTAAACACTTTGAAAAGAACTTCATCAAGGCTGTTGAATGCAAAAAGAAGGGTGGTCTATCTGCCGAAGATATTAGTCCTTATGTCGATGTTAAAAAGGTACAGAAATAAAGGTGACAAATATGAATTACCATGGTCAAATAAAATATGTAGCTACATCAAATACCTAAACTAACGTAATGTAAAATTTTAACATAATTTTTTTCAGGGCCTAGAAGGAAACCAGAAATCTACACAACTTGAAGTGAGTATCATCTTTTAATATTTTGGGAACGCCGCGTTGAGCGTAGAAAGTCAATGGTGTACCTACATATACTTTTGTCTTTCTTTTTTTTTCATAAATGAAATCGAATAATCGGACTTCTATAGTAATAGTCTTTCTACCACTTTAATGTGATTCTTCTTATCTCAGGGTGAATAGATGATAAACTTCGGCCACTTTAATGTTGACAATTAAACAACTTCCTTAATTACCAAAAGAGACAAGACCAAAAGAGATTTTTTTCATGTTAAGCAGTAGATGAAAACAATTCAATTTAAAAATTTAAAAATAAGATTTACTTGTTTAATATAAATTATTATATTTAATAATTTATATTCTATGATGATTGGTATCTATATGCAACTAGGTTGTACTAAATATTATAGCACATTATTGAATAATATTTAACAAATTTAAAAAATGTGTTATCAAGAACTACGACTTGTAGTTGTATAGAATTTTTCTATTTCTATTTATATTCAAACTGAATATTCTTATATAGTCATTTTATCTGTCTAGATTTCATTACAGTGTTCTGATTGTCTTACTCTTACAGGTGATGAACTCTCAGGGTTTTTGTGAAGACTTCACTGATGGCAAATTTAGCTTTCCGATCCTTCACGCAATACATATCGGCGCTGACGTTTCACCTATAATTCGTATCCTTATAAAAAAAATAACAAATATAAATCTTAGCTTTAGTTGATTTAAACAAATAATTTTAAAAAGATTTATTCTATTTACTCGTAAATAATCATCATCATCATCATCAGCCTATTGCAGTCTTGCGAATGTAGTAGCAACTACAACATCCGCAACGTTCTAATAATATAAATCAAGATTTGGTTCTGCGCATTTTGCAGGATTTAAAAAATGTGTTACTCACCTATGTACAAATACATCAATTAAATGAAATCTTATTACCTAAAACCTTGCAACATATTCAGCATATGCCAGCTAACAACATTAACTACAGTTTCTATAACATTGCATAGAATACGTTATGTTAAGTTACGTTACGCTACGTTAGACATAAGTAAAATAGAAAACAAAGAAAAATAACAGATACCTATCTAAAAGCGGGACACGATGAAACTCGTATATTATATTTATAGTAGGTTGGATTAAAAATATAAATTTTGGTGCTGACACACAGATCGAAGCTCGTCATGTTATTACACTGACTTGCTATGCAATAAGCCTGTTGTTGCGTCATAAGGTAACAGCATTTGTGGTGTATAGAAATGTTTGAACTGTAATTTGCTTTTTATTTGGAGAAGATGGCGATTTGTCCAAAAAATACTCTTGCAAACGAGTGATTTTTTCAAGAATTTTATAAAAAAAATTACCTATATTATTAGCATAAATTACAATCGAGCAGCTGAACCTTGTCGTAAATACCAATATATCAACACCACACTGCGAATACCGTAGAGATTAACTCACCTGAGTATATGCTATTGCTCTCCTTTTAGAGCCAGCCTGACTTTTATAAATCTACTAGCAGCGCCCCACGGTTTCACCCGCGTAACTTTCGATCCCGTGGGAATATCGGGATGAAAAATAGATGTTGGCCGATTCTCAGACCTACACAATATGCTCACAAAATTTCATGAGAATCGGTCAAGCCGTTTCGGAGGAGTATGGCAACGAAAACTGTGACACGAGAATTTTATATATTAGATTGTGTGTATATGTGGTTGAATTGGCAATTATTCGTAATAATATATTTATTATTTAAAAAAACAATAGCTGGGCGTGTTATCCATATTACGACTACTTTTATGTTGGCCGATTCTCAGACCTACACAATATGCTCACAAAATTTCATGAGAATCGGTCAAGCCGTTTCGGAGGAGTATGGCAACGAAAACTGTGACACGAGAATTTTATATATTAGATTGTGTGTATATGTGGTTGAATTGGCAGTTATTCGTAATAATATATTTATTATTTAAAAAAACAACAACTGGGCGTGTTATCCATATTACGACTACTTTTATTAATTGTAATATTAATAAATCAATAAAGATATAATGTTAAAATTAATGACGTTAAGTTAGTATTACTCCTTAATCACTACAAAGATACCCTGAAACAACGCACACGTGATACAGAAGTTAAGAAATATTGCTTATCGATATTAAAACAACTTGGTAGTTTGGATTACACGTTATCTGTAATGCGCGCTATGGATAAAGAAATGCGAGAAGAGGTAAGCTCTTTTATTTGTTGTAATCAGCTTTGACGTTTTAATAATATTATGTTCAATATTCCTCGACAAATTTATGAAACAACTTAGCCTTTAAATTAAATATTACACTTTGTTTTCCCACCTACTTACTTTCATATACCTATTGGTAAGGTATAATATTGTTTTTAGACTATAATGAATATCAGTGTCAAATTTCACCCAAATCAATACAACACAAACCATTTTTTTTATGGTATAGGAGGGCAAACGAGCAGTCGGAGCCATTTTCATGGCTACCGACGCCCACAAACATCCGCATAGAGACTATGCAGATGCGCTGCCCTCCTTTCTCCTCCCACATCCAAAGGCCATAATGAAACAATTTTGTTTTATTCTCATAAAATCTCTATTTTTACACCATTTTTTTATAAATAATCTATACCTTCGTTTGTTATTTGATAATGACAAAGATGGTATATAGATAACTAATTTGTTTATAAAGCGTTATAAAACACAAACTTATATAACAATATAACAAAAATAAATTAATCATCACGTGTTAAAGACGAAAGAGACTGACCTCCACGACACAGGGAATCCTAGTGTGGAGGCCAGTGATTAATGTACCTCATGTATATTATGTATTTCTTGCACAATAAAAATATTTGTATTTGTATTTGTATTGTATATAAGGTGAGCTAGGTACTTTTATTTTATTTTCCCCGCTAAGATACATAGTAAATAGTTTAATTTTTAATCGTTTCAGCTACAACGACTCGGCGGAAACTCCAGATTTGAAGCTATCTTAGATGACCTATACCTTTAAAATAAACTCGACACAGAAGATCACAAGGGGTGCTTTGTTTCAGGATTTATTTTAAATGTTGTTAATAAGGTTCACATATGGTTTACATAAGGTGTTTAAAATAAAAAATGTTCCAGTACTTTTATTACTTTATTCTAATACTTTTCTTAATTTTTATAACATTTTACTATTTTTTTTTTAATTATCAATTTACTAAACCATAACGTAACGGCATTTCAATTACCATCAGATTTCAACCGTCCACTCTCCGCTATAGCCTAAGACGATAATGAAAAAAATGTAAAGTTAAAATAAAATACTTTCAGAATATAGTGGTTTTTTTTTATATGCCTATCCCTCTACTGTCTGTGGTCACGGTTGCCGCTGCAAGTATGAAGACAGAAGAGTAGCAGCGTTGGGAATGAGAGGTGGACCCATCCGATTCATTCCAGACGGTTCAGAGTCACTTTTTTATATAACATAAGGAAACAAACGAGTAATTGGAGCCACTTGATAACAACCAAATGACTACCGCGTCCATTAAAATCCTCACGGACCACGATCAATGGTAATATGCAGATACGTTGCACTCCTTCACCCCCAATGAGCCACTGAATGATTAGGAACCGTATGAATTAAGACAGCACAGACATCACGTACGACCGTACCATTTTCAGTCGAGCTTGTCCAGTTCAGCTACAATACAGCAATAGCACTACTGCCAAAGAAACTTTAAAGCAACCGCGAATTTCTTGATTTAAAATCAACGCTGTACACCCTTTAGGTTTCTTTATAAGGGTTCCGTTTTTTCTTTTGTCAAGTCCTAAAAATGAGGAAACTGTTCTGCGAAAAGGCTCACTTTTTCAAAATTAAATCGGCTCCGAATTAACATGGCAGCACTGCAGAGTGATATGCGCGCTGGAAAACCCAAGTTAAAACGCACGTACTTGGTTTTGTCATAAATTGTGAGCTAAGTTTCATCACTATATAGTGTAAATCAAAGTCGCTTTCCGCCGTCTGTATGCTTAGATCTTTAAAATTTCGCAACAGTTTTGGATGGTTTTTTTAATAGATTGAGTGATTCAGCAGTAAGATTTATATACATTATAACTCCATTTTTGAAGTTCGAAATCCATGATGGCGAAACTGCGGGCGGAAGCTAGTATCGAATAAGAAAGAATTTAACATTTGAAATTTAGTGCATATTTAAATTTGGTTTATTGTATTATTTAATTTTGGAAGCGCTTTCACGGCGCTAGACAGGGAAAATATTATAAGGAAAGTGGAGCTACGCTAACTCGTAGATGTCACGAAGTAGCGTAGCTCCTGAGATATGTATATGTAGTTGTGTTATAAGCGGAGTTACGCTTAAAAATAGTTTTAAGTTTTTACATCCATCGGCAGTTCATTTGAATTCATGTTTTTATTTTATAACCCAGCGCTTAAGAGTACCTGAGCTATAATCTAGATGATTATTCCATTATTTAAATTATTATTTGAGTACAAGTGTAGTTGTACTATGAAGTTTAACAATCAGCCTATCATGGGCAATTTTTATGATATAGGGGGCAAACGAGCAGTGGGACCCATTTTCATGATAACGACGCCCATAGACAGCGGTATGCAGATGCGCTGCCCACCTTTCTCCTGCCGCCTGCTACTGGCTACTTGCACAATGCACACCAAACGAAACGCGACATCACAGCTAAAGCTGTCAATTTACGCCGATCTCGTGTAAGCGAGAGGTACCTCTTCGGTCGTGCCGGCCAAATTTGTCTGCATGCAAGCATGCAGTGTGGCACTACTTTATTATACAAAGAATCAAAACACAATATCAAAAAAATCAAATAAGACAACCAAAAATAAATACTTTTAGAACAATAATTGCACTTTGCAGACAAATTATAAAACTGAAGAAATTATCTTCCCTACCAGCGACGTAAAAGGAAAATCTTTAGCTACTTTCATATTTCGTTAGTAAGTATTTTCTAGAAATATTCTACTTAAACTAGGAGATCCTGGTAAATCTATGCATTTTCTTACTAAATCCCATGTAAAGGCAAAATCAAAAATAATTTCCTCTATTTGCGTTAACATAGATAAAGTTAATTAGTAATTTAGAGTTGCTCACGTACACGAAATTTTAAACCGGCTAACTGGTACTAAGAGACGCGTGTGCGGACGCCAGGGATGACTCCTGGCGGTAGAATAGTCCATCTCAACTAACTCACTAGTTACCGTCTTTTTTTTGTTTTTTGCATGGACACACTGCCATCGGTATTAAGTGGGATCCCATGGAGTGAGTGGGGCTCACGCATAAACCGAATAGCGATTAAGACCCAGCGGGTGCCATCGGCCGCCAAACCTGAGGTGTCCCGGATTCATCAGCGACAAAGCACCTCGGCGACTTCTCGCTCTTAGATAGAGAACTTCGTCTTCGTGCTACGAAGTATATATACTTCGTATATACATATATATATAAGTTTTTGTAGTGTCATGCACCATGCATGGCACTACCCCTTCCTAAAAGATACAGCCGCATTGCAGGACTAGACTATCTGTCGAGGGTAATCTTTGTGAAGAAAACACGTTTAAGTTACGTTACATGTTTTTCTTGCAACGGAAAAGTGGCGGGGAAAGAACATGGCCATTTAGTCTTGGAAAAAAGCTGCGAGGCAAAACGACTCATAAATAAAAGTAAAACCTTAAACGTTTCGCCAATTGAAACAAGTCATGCGGACGCGAGGCTGAATTAAATGACACACCAGCAGCACTTTATTGAGCACTGAAGTGAACATTTAGGCAAGGCAATACAATGGCGGAGGAAACTAAGCGAACAGCGGCCGTGACGGATCGGTAGTTTACAATGCCTAAACAATGGTCTGTAATCTTATTGTTCCATTTATTTACAGTTCAGAATACGTTCGACGTATATATGCCTTCCGTTACACACATCGTTAGGTCAACATGCTTCATGTTCCGATTCGACGTAAATCTTGGTTTTGCGGCCATTAAATAGGCGGAACTAAGACTGAGTTTAGTAGATAGATGGAATACAGAATGTATATATTTCTCCACTAATTAATGTGGTAGCTAAAATATCATGTTACCCTTGATGTAGGTCGCAGTTACATAGAACCGAGAGTGTTGCATATAACTTGAGTAGTTAAAGTGTATTGCACGCTAGATACATTCTGCAAAAATATATTATGAATTGTGTGTGTGATAAGGTCTATATTGCCGTATTAATATGTTTATCAGTAGAAGTTTTGCGTAACACAATATTTATAATTTGAAACTGTTTAACAGACGTTTAATAAAATGAAAACATGTGATTAGTAACTCTTCTTCTAACAATTTTATTTTATACGTTAAGTGTAATATGTTAGGAATAGCATAGAAATCATCAATATGTTATTTTACAATCCTTAAGAATCATAAATTTCCGCGTGTGTCATGGCCGCAACATCTCAACCCACCAATAAATAGCGACCCAATCCGAAACGTGTCGTCGCGTGCCGCGGCAACTTAATGGACTATTAACAAGATATAAGCTTATCCCAGGCGCATACGTGCTTATAACTCACTATTGACTGATGAGTTATGATGCACAAGACACACCGCTTCATATTATAGCTGATGACCACGTAACGAGGTCACTGGTACGTGATAATTTGGATATATCGCTGGCTAAGTGAAACATTAATCGGTAACACGCCGTTTGCCAGTCTATTAATCATCTTGTATATTTAGATGTATGTAGCAAGCGGAGGAGCTACTGAAGCTGGCACACAATACATATGTGTCATTATATTAAATTTGACCACATTGTAATAGTAGCGATGCATATTTAGGTATTGCAGAAAATATAAACACACACATACATACTTACACACATACACACCCACGCACTCGTACGTCGTTGTAGTACCTACAACTCTTAAATTTTTTTAGTTTCTTAAATACACGCTGTGTCTAAAGAAACCCTCTTTAAATTTGTCCTTTGTTTGGTAGTAGTTGTTTCTGACAGGAATGTTTTTTATGATATAGCGACATAGGGTCCCAACCCTTGGTTACGAAATTCTCAACACTAACAGGCAAGCTGTAAGTTGTATTGTCTCAGGCTGTATATAATATCTGGATTGGTCTTGGTCGTAGATTATACTTACAAGTATATTATTGACTAGCTGTCCCCCGCGGTTTCACCCGCGTTTAATTTCTTAGAAATCCAAATAAACTTCAACGCCCTATTTCACCCCCTTAGGGGTTGAATTTCTAAAATTCCTTTCTTAGCGGATGCCAACGTCGTAACATCTATCTGGATGCCAAATTTCAGCTTGATCCGTCCAGTGGTTCGGGCTGTGCGTTGATAGCTGGCTATGTCACGTTTGAGTTTTATATATACAGATGAATGCCATCGCTAGAAGTCGATAACGTCAACCCAAAAGTTTTACCACTATAAAAAAAATTTATAAGGGTTGTGGTAACCCTTATAAATTTTTCACTTAAAAACTCAAGAGCAATTATAATAAAATAGATTAGCTTATTAACTCACCCTCTCCTTTATCACTAAATCATCGTTTATAACACTCCACTTTTTCGTAAACGGAGTGGCTCTTGATATCGTAAGGTCTATTTTATGTTCTCTTTGTCAGCAATATCTCACGTTGACCTTAATTTCTAATTTAATTACTCGGGCAGCTTTTTAAATAAGTAGCAGTTAAATTGCTGCTAGTAAAAGCATCTATTACGAGAGGTCTATTGAACGTCCATTAGAGCTTTTAAAGATTTTTTGAAACAAAATTGCATTTTACGTGCATTTAATTTCTCTGTCACGTTTTTTATTTTTTTTATTTACATACTTACATTATAAAATGTAAATTTTCACCCACCAATTACTTTGTATTTAACAATACAAATTTATTAATTATATTACTTTAATTAATTATAAAACAAAGTAGGATATTGACACCATACGGAACAGTCACGGATTTACAAGGCGGCAAAATCATTAGGATTTAATTACGTAAGGTATTTCTAAACGGATTATTTATTTGCGGAATTAAATGTAATTAAATTTGTGCAAATAAACTATGTCATATTTTTTTCCAAAATCGCCCAGAGATCGAAATCCCATCTCAATAATAACAAAAAAGCATTTCACTTTAAATGCATTTGACCTTAATACATTTTTCAAAAATATTAGGATATGTTTGACGCTGTCACTACAATACGTAATCGTTTTGTATATTTTATGAGCTTAATCATTGTGTACATACAAACGAGTATCTACATATTTTATTTAATGTTTTTCTAATAAGTATTAAATAAAAATGTTAGCTACTCCATATAACCTTTAACTGTATCATATTTACTAGTTCTCGATTCGCTTAGTTTTTTACAAAACAGTATGAGATTATTTTGTTTGCGTATTATGTTATAATCTTTGGTATACCTAGATAAAAATTTGCGTCAATCGATCAGAAATTGTTTAGTGGAAGCAAAATTCTGTCTATCGAAGTGCTTCTGTCAGGACTTTAATTAGTGAACCGTAAAGATTTGTATAATAATAATTAAACATAAACGATGTACACAAAAAATGTCATCTTTTAGTAGTTTTAGATATTGTGTTTAAATCGTGAAATTTATAACAATGTACTTACTGAAAAACTAAATAAATTATATTCTATTCTATTCTCAATGAACTGGCGATGTCTTTTATACCATTACGAGTAGTTGAAGCTATTTTCATGACTACCGATGTTCATATACAACAGCATAG
>LUGF01054167.1:326573-361146 GCA_001625245.1 Calycopis cecrops | reverse complement strand
TCTATGCTTGGCTCGGCTCGTTGTTCAGTTCGACAAATATAAAAACGGCGAATGCTCAATGTTCTGTTACAAATGAATGCTCAAGTCTATCAGCACCTTTAAAATTACTTTAAATCAATAACAATATTAATTTCTTGGCGTAGATTTTACTCGGATGAAAGTAAATTGTAGAACTAGTTATAATTAATATATGTTTCAAGTCATTTCTATATCCGTTAAAGGAGTCCATAAATTTCGCCTTTATAACATTATTACTAAGATAACAACAACAAGCAAGATAATATTATAACTATGGATTGCAGAAATTAGGTCTATGTTGATCGCGTTTTTTTTTAAGCAATCATTCATAAAAAAATATTATAGTTAAATGAATAATGCCCCAATAAAATAAAATAAAGCTATTAAACTCATTCATAAAAAATATTTTTTTACTTGAGTTTTAAGAAATAAAGAATCCTTTTATACCTAGAGTTGCTAAAAGAAATTGTGTTTTAAATCTCTCTAAAATTTATCAAACTCGTTTTATGCGTCCGTTACGGCGTAACAGACTTTCGATTTAATAATTATCATAATGTATAGATAATCCCGAGAGGTACATTGTAACAAAATTGTTCTAAAAGTATTTGTTTAGCCTGTAATTATTTAGTAAGTTTGTGACAGTAAATAAACCTTGATCAAATTCTTGCTAATTTTATCTTTGAAGGAAGTGTAAACTGGTAAGCAGGAACTCGAGAAATTGTTTCGGAACTTTGTTGGGTCTGCTTAGTTTATAATTATACTACTTACCTTCTAGATGACGGTGAGCAAGAAGGAAAGTATCAAAAAAATCTCATTTGCCACAACGAAGGACTTCGTCACTTGTTATATTGTCGCAAATAGTTAAAATATTATGTTGAATAAATTGGGTTATATATTCGCTATAATATTTTAAGTACAACGAATTCCCTTATCCAGAACTATGTTAACTAGATACGGCTTTCTAAGTTGATTTAAATATAGTATCCGTCTCAATCCGATGTCATTAAGGAAAGCCACAGGAAATTATTATAAATAATGAAAACACATTCTATAAAGTCTTTATAAAATGATAATGAAATAATTATCTAAATGCTCTGAATCCATAAAAATCTACAAGGGGTCAACTGTGACAAATTCATTATGGATTTTGATTGTCGAGCTGACTGAATGACTAAGAATAGCACGGTTAGTACGCGATACCGTTGATGAGAAACAATTTCCTAAAAAAAGTTATTCTAATAATTTTCGACTTTCCGATACGTGTTTCTCGAAAATGGTTAGACTTCTAAAAAAATATGATAAAATTTTTAATATTTTTTTCATCTTTTCTTAATATGAACTAAATTGTAAAAAATCAATGGGACCCTATTCGCCGCACACCTTCTTTACGTCAGAGCTTTTAGTAGGTATATCAACAAGAAAAGCTTGGGATAAATATTCTGATAAAAATCTACTTTCATTACTACTACAAAACCTTTATATCGTATACGTTTACTCGACTTAGTAACAATTTATATTTACAATCTCTCCCAACGACGAAACAACAATACCAATATGTATTTACTACGAGTTCGAAATACCGCCTTAACCGAAGACAACGACTTTGCTTTTGTTCTTAGCCCCGAGGCTAGAAGGCGGAAATTAAGAAGCCTTCGCGTTCAATAGCACTGACTCGTATAGGCGGAGTCCCCTTAGAGGCAACAAAACAAATACATTCACTTGTTTAATAAAGCCTTATGGTGTCCTCAAATCACCAGAACCATGTTTATTTATAGATACTAAGCTTATTTTCATGATCTCTTCATGTTATTAATAAAAACCCAAAAGGTACTTGTTATTACAAAAAAAAGAAACTGTACGCAGTGTTAAGATGCCAACGTAGAGAAATTGTTAATGTCTTTCCCCCGCAAAATACGTATTTATAAAGCATTTATATTTAAGCTACTAAACAATTTTGGTCGCGTAAAATAATGATTTATGAATACCAATATTATAAAAAGCGAGCGTTATCGGGGGTCTGGTGAGGTAATGGAGTTTCCTTGTTTCGGTTTTCATGCTCCGAGTTTCGGTAACCCCTTGACGGAGCTTATAAAATATTTATATCTAAAGATATGGTGTTTAGATTCGGACGATATTTTAAATTAAGTATAACTTTACGATTCTTATGGAATCGTAAAGTTATACCTGCGTTTCAAATTGTGATTTAATGCGGCGGTCGTTAGTTTATGGGCATATCTAAATATTATGTACTTTATGCATTTTAATCGCTAATCCAAACAAATGGCAGTCTTCCGTGACATTGACGGGTCATGTACATAAATAAGGGAACTGACATGCGTCATTTGTAAAATTTAGAATGATTTACTCATTCTATATTTTACAAGCGTCTTTTACTATTTTTGTAAGATTATTTTTCTTCTTTTGTTTTGTTTAACTCCGTTTCTCATATTTATTAGTTATTTGTTGATTACAGTAAACTTTTATAAATTACTAATAATTACTAATTAATATATTAATTGTAGTTAGTGAATTTATTGTAAATCTGATACCTTAGTTTGTAATTTTTTTTGTGTCTAACTTTGTCATTCAATGTGTAAAGTTGAAACCAGTTTTAGCGGAGCTGTATTAGTTTATTTTATTTGTGGACACAGTTTTGCTCCATGTACAATGGTTGTAAATTTATACATGTTTATAACAACTGCTTGTGTTCTTTGAAAATAAATGAAATAAAACAAAATTGCCCAAATAGGCTTTAAACCTTAAACGTTATTATATTATACTAGCTTCCGCTCGCAGCTTCGTCCGCGTAGATTTCGGACTTCAATAATTGAGTTATTATACGTACATATAAACCTTCCTCTTGAATCACTTATTTTTCGTAATTTTTAAGATCTAAGCTTACAGACACACAGACGGCGAAAAGAGACTTTGTTTTATACTGTACAATGATGTAATATACGTTATTGGCCTCCTTTCACCCTTCTAGCATAGTGAGACCACACAACACTCACAAAGTTCACAAAACGTGACAGTTATTGTGAGAGCGAGAAGTACCACCACGGTAGTGCCGTCCCGATTCGACTACAACGTAGTCGAAACGTAACGACACTACGACTAAGATCTGGCTGGAATAGACCAATGTCAGCTACATTTAGATTACAACCAATCATACTTAAGACTAAACTTAGGACTACAAGCCTTGTTACTAGAGAATGGCGTGTCCTTCCAATTTTTAGTTAAAAGACTTAATCGTTTCAACTATCTACTAAGTGGTCCTCTAAGTAAATCGTTGATACAATATTATATTCACAACCTAAAAGCCAGCGCTTTGTTTTTAATCATTCATTCATTCAAATCTTAGTATAATATTTCATTTCAAATGGCAACGATACGGAAAGGTTGAAGACTCACTTCAACGCTTCGAGTGAAGAGGTAAAAAGTACTCGAGTACGGCCTCCGTAAATACTTATATCATGATACCGATCGCACGTACCAGTTTTATTTATCGCAGTTTGTGACTTTATTCAAAATGCTTTTTATCTATGCTAATATATTTCGCGGAACACTTTTTCTTGGCAGTCACCCAAACGGAAGTTTGTGGTAAAAATTTCCACTCTGTATCAGTTACAATTTCACGTAGTCACATCGGCCGTTTCTATTTCTGCAGAGGCAAACGTAAAGTTTGGTTAAAGTGGCGGGGAGCCGCATGATGCAAGTGGCTCGTGACCGTGATCTTTGGCGCTCTATGGGCTCCCCCATGACGTCCTCCGGCTGATAATGATGATAATGATGATGATGATGATGATGATAATGATGATAATGATAATGATGATGATGATGATGAAACGTAAAGTTAAATGACGGTTTGAGTAATTTTAAATGCTGCGGTGGCCAAATTGATTACAGATACTATTACGCAAATATGTCGTAGAGCACAGTGTGATTGGTGCACTCTCTATTCTGTCTCTGAAGCGGTCGCAGCCCGACATAAACTAGGAGAAATCAAGCGTACGGCCGACGGCTTTACGTGCTCGTTGATGCATTGGAATGTACCGCCAAGTCTCTGACACAGGGCTGGTAACATTTTTTGTTCGATAATGGAATTCTAATATCGTCTTAGCCTTTGCATTAAGAACTACACTGCAAACATGCTTTCTACTGTAGAAACAAAAGAGCTTACTGTGTAGTGTGTGTGTGTCTGTTAACTTCTACCTACACGAAACCCAATTTAGAATAATAATAATAATAATAGCTGTGGACATACATACCACATTAGACTAGACCCGTGCTAAGTCCCGCAAGGACTTGTGTTACGGGTACTAGACAACGGAAATATATTTAATATGTTTTATAAATTAAAAAAATTGTATACAATGTGACACAAAACTCAACGATAAGCGTAGACCTAGTTATGAATAGTCTAGGAAAAATAATAAAAAAAATTTAACATTATTTTTTTTGAAATATTAAACAAATTCTGTTTCTCTGAGAATCACATCAGTTGAATACAAAACGGTGCACAGTAAACAAAGGAACAGAGCGTACTTCTTCGGCCACGATAATAATAGCATAACCTATTAATCGCAACAAGTCCGGTTTGCCTTCTCCCATTAGTCTGGGAAAGAAGGGGGGGTCTGTCCCCCTATCGACCACAATTTACAGAGGCTCGAGTTAACGCTCGCCACTCTATCGATGAAGCTGCCCTAGGCATTTTGCCTGCTTTAGCGTAGAATCTATCTAAAAAAAAAAAGAAAAAAAAAAAAAGAGCGTACTGACCAGTATAACATATTAATCTATGGTACTGACTAGCTGAGAACAGCAACATCGCTACTTGCCCTATTGTTATCTCTGTCTAACGTATAATCTCTCTCTAGTTGTCTCTTTTTAACTCCTACATTTTAATTCAAATTATAGGTATAATCCTATTCAAATTCCAAGAATTTTCAACAAAAGGCCTATTTTGGGTACACAGTAAAGTGATTACATACTATTATGAAATTTGGTTTATTTTTATAAATAATAGCATATCTTTTGTTTAGTGGTTAGATTTCCTAGAGTTTTATACCATTTTAGAATCTGGAATATCTGCGTCAATTTTCAAAAATACTTGCCATAATAGTTTTCATAGTTTTTTTTTTACACCACGCTGAGTAAAAGTCGACTGTAAGTAAAAATCTTTTAAAGTTTTAGAGGAAAAAATAACTTTGTTTTTTTTTTGTGTTAAAACTACCGGTATTCCGGATTTTTTAAGGATTGTGGTTGGTAGCAGTACTACTTAGGTAACCAATACAAAAAAAAATACATAAATATTTGAAAATTCGTGGTAATGGTAGTTAAAAATATCATACAGGATGTCAAGTTTCCAAGGATTTCAGAATTTGTTTAATATTTCAAAAAAAATACTGATATATTTTTTAGACTATTCATAAGTAAGTCTACCCTCTGGTACCCGCTTATCGTTGAGTTTTGGGTCACGTTGTATATTTAAGATTTTTATTATAGAAATACATATAATACATAGATAATTTGCCAGATCGAGATTGGTTTCACATACCTTTTTAAAACCTTATCTTATATATTGCCTAGAAAAATAATATTAGGCCGTCTCATAAAAGATAACCCGTGCTGATCCGTGATTGAAACTTTTACATGAATGTTAAGCAGGAACAGCGCTGCGACATGTAATTGAGTATTTTGTTAGTTATTTCATACGTAATTTTATAATTACAAAGTACTTATAATCATATAAAGAAAAATACAAAATCACATAAAGAAGATGATAATTATTATACCTAACTATATACCTACATCATAATGCTACATTTTAATGACACCTTCACTATTATGGAATGAAAAAAACATTTAATTTGTCTGACTTGGCAATGAAATAATAACCACAAATTAAAATTTAGGCATAGATAACGTTGTGATTTTTCCTATGGTCCTTTAAGACTCAGCCAAAATACTTTTTCTCCTATATCAAAAATACGAAATAATAAATTACACTTTATTTTTTAAAAAGAGTTTACTTTACCGAGGAGTTCCTATAACAGCCACACCCGTTTAAAACGTTTAAAGTTAGTTACAGTTTAAAAATCCATTAAACGCGTGTGTCGTAAGCGCCGTATGTGCCCAGGGAATCCTTGGCTGACAAGTGTCAACATTTATCAGTGTCTGTACAAACGACAGCAATTAACATTCCACGCTATTGTTGGCGACGTGACGCTCGCCGCTGCACCTATTGTCTATGTTATGAGCTACGTTTACGTCGCCTGCTTTACGGTCGAATAAAACTGTACAGGCTGTATGGCATCTCTACCTTAGCCATCTCGGATTAGGAGAAATATAAAAAATATTGTCTTTTGCACGTTTCAAGTTTTATACCAAATATTTATGAAAGCATATTTGATACTTTACATTCTCATTATTTGAAGTTCCAAAATATCAGGAAAGTAAAACTACCTATTCTAAATCTAAATATTTATTTTTTTCGTATGTACCTAATAAGATTTTTTTAAAAACAAGAAAATGGACCGATGCCGCTCCTACATAATAAGTGCTAATTAGTGTAGGTAGGATAGTGATCACTAATAATTGTAGCTTTTTAATAAGTCATCAAAGTATTCCAGATGAAGTCATCAACCTATTATGAAAGTAGTAGTTAGTAAGAGGTAGTCCCTCACTGCATGCTTGCATGCACCCGAATTGATCGAGCCGGGACGATCGGGAGGTACCTCTCGCTTACAAGGGACTGGCGTGAAGGGACAGCTGTGTTGTCGCGTTTCGTGCGGTGTGTAAGTAGCCGGTGTCCTATGGAGGTGGGAGGAGAAAGGAGGGCAGCGCATATGTGTACTTTCTATACGGATGTCCATGGGCGTCGGTAGTCATGAAAATGGCTTTTACTGCGCGTCTGCCCCCCTATACCATAAAAAAAATGATAGTAAGAGCTACAAGTGCCTTGTGCATGTATGTTTTTGCATGCATGTGTGCTCTACTATGTATAATTCAATTCCACATTCAAGATTATGTTTTATTCAAACCACACGACGAATGGAGCCTAAAATAAAACCTAGGTGTTGTAGATATACATCTGTTTAGAGATTAAACAGGCCCAAACTGTACCTGCGATGTCTACCTATCTAAACTGCGGGCAGGAGAATACATGCCCTTGATAAATTTATTAGGGTTTTGCTATCGGACCTTAAAATTGAGAAAAGGTCCAATTTTGATTAAATACAAAAGCTCATGTATAACTAAACATTTCTATACTAACAAACAATATATTAATATCTTCGACTGTATTTTTAACACGCTTTTATTAGGTCTACTTGTATGTATGTAAATATATAATGGAATCTAACGTAACTAATTGAATCATCTTTTAAAGATCGTAGCGTCGTGAAAATGGCAGCTGTATTTACTTCAGATAACAATACAATAATATGGTACTGTTCACCTGATCTGATGATGGAGCCGGAAGATATGAACTGGAACTTCATGATGGAATATCATATCATAGCTGTGTTTGAGATTGTTAGAAAGGTAAATGAGCTTTGACCACGATCAGGTTTTAAGGTCTGATGATGAAGCCGGAAGATGGACACTGGCATTCCATGATGGAATGTCATATCATAGCCGTGTATGGACTTGTAAGAAAGGTCTTGTACTTTTACGGATGTACAGGCGTATGTGGCCCTAAGTAAGTAAAATCACTTAGTGGTCTCCAGATTAAAGAGCTAGATGGTTCTAAGCTGACAGGTAAAACACCAATACATATATACACATACACAGTGTAGCAATTATTAATTAACTGAAAGAGGAAGGCGCCTGTGTCTGTAACACAGTTGATACTAGCACAGACACAGACATTCACTCGATCTCATTTTATATACCTACCAAATACCGCTCGATCTTATACTGTTCTATGATTGGCGAAATTGAGATGGACAATATGTAAAACTTTATATTTTGAAAATAAACCTATTACTTATTATTACTTATTACATACACTATCAGAAATGGGGAGAATGCGGGCTCGTTCGCCTTCTTGAAATAAATGTCTAAATGTTAAAAATATTTCGTTATCAAAGACTAAAAAGTATAAAATAAATTTATAGTTTAAAAAACACTAGAAAAACACGTATTTATATTTGCACGTAAAAGCCAAAAATTAATTTTGGATCGTTCAAATTGTCTCTCTGGGCTGAAGTGTGAACTATGTAATTTTAATTATAATATTTGATTGTAAAAAATCGTGAGGCGCTGGAGCAGGAAATACTTTTTTTAAACTCGCTGAGAAATCAAGTTAAGCCTAAATATAGCGTATGAAAAGTACACACACAACTTCAAGATAGTCGAGAACAGAGCTTCTTCATCTCTGAAAGGCCAGCAACGCATCTGCAAGACTTTTGGTGTTCAGGATGTCTAAAGGCGAGAGTGATTCTCCACCATCACGTGACCAGTCTGCTCGTTTTATTACAACAAAACACACACAACTTGATAAATTAAGTGTTTTTTTACAGTGTAAAGGGGCCATTTTATGACTACCAAAATCTATAGATATTAGAGATTATACAGATACGTTGTCCTCTTAACTCCATCCCCCTCAAGGGGCCAGTTTCATGCAATTAAAAATCTGAAAGCTCACTTTGTTTATTTTTAGAAATCAAACATATATTTTTCACGTTTGAGGACACTCACAATACTATAGAAGTAGTACTATTATAATATCTCCCAACGTAAGTTAAAAAAATTGCCGTCCCGACGTCCATTTATAATTTTATCGCATGAATTATTTTAAAATGTGAATTTTGAACATGAAAATGTGTATTTCGCAAAATACTCGGCTGCGCACGTTGAACAGTTAATACTTTAAAGTATTTATTACGCGGGCACAGATGTGTGTGACAAGATTATATACATAAAGTACACCGGGTGTCAGATCAAGGAACGGCAAATAAAATTCACCAGCGGCCATATTTTAATTGGGAACACTACGAATTATTTTGGATATATTTCCTTTGAACGTGTTAATTCTATATATTTCAGTAAATCTCTCATAGCTTGGATTCTCTCAAAGCTTCGTAGAGATGTGTGTTTTAAATTTTTTCATGGAAAGAATATTTTTTTTTATGAAATCCGTCATTTTGATACTAGCAGCATCCCAAAATTTTATATAAAAATGGTATGATACGCTTGTACATGACCAATTTAAATTGGTGGAATTATTTCTTGTAAATACTGGCTCTAGGCATAAACACAGAAGTAAATTTTAGTTCAGTTAAATATACAGTCACAGCATATACTAGCCAGCAGAGTATGATCTCTCTGGTCTCAAAATGATTGCTGCAATAATCAGATCTGGTTATTATATAATATATCATCATCAACAACAACGACTTTTATTTACAGAAAATTCGTGGTCTCCGTATTCCGATTGTAAAACCGCTAGTTTACTAAATAACTCGTGAGTTTATAAACTGTCGAAAAATTGACAACTGTACAAACCATTTACAATTTAACGCATTATTTTTATTAGCTTATAATTATCTGTCCTGAGTAAACCAATGTTAAATTTTGACATCATTCATGCAAGCGATATTGTAAACTGTGTTTACAATCTTACGGTGACATGTTCATCGCACTATAATATCGATTATACTATACACTACATCGATAATACACTAGCATAGTCTAAGAAATATCACGCTAAGTAAAATGTACATCTTTCTGTATATCTCGCCAAAACAGATGAATAAATCTGTACAAAATATCTAAATGGAAAATCCACATTTATATCAAATCGGGTTAAAAGTTCAGAAGCATTCCAGCGAAGAGACAAAGCACTTTGAAGGTTCACCTGGCAAATCCAATAAACATGTGAAATTCATTACAATAAATAGCGTTTGGAACACGGTGAATGAAAACAAATCCCCAGTGTACAACCTAAAATTTGAGTTTCTATTGTTATCACACGACGTCTGTACAACGCAGAGGCAAGGAGAAGAATAACATCGTTTCTTACAAAATTAAGTATTAAAAGAACGATCGATTGAGTGAAAAATCTAACCATTTACATTACAGAGAAAATTTTCTTATTTATCTAATCATAAAGTAAGAAATTTTAAATTTGTATATTTTGTAAATTATTTGTTCCTATTATTAATTAATTGATAATTGACTAATTTTCTGAAAGCAAAGAAAAAGCAAAAGAAAAAAATAAGTTACAATACCTAATTTTTTCTAATTTGATTAAGTCTTATCTTACAAGATACCTACTATATCTTGTAGCAAAAGGGTAGAAATTATTAGATTTCTTCCCGCCCGTAATGCACCCGAGCCGAATGCAAGGTTGTAAATTCGGGTAGATATGAGAAAAAATAGTATGTGCAACGCGGCAATAGAGTTGCCTGCCTTTGGCACAATGTGTATTTGGGGATTTGACGATATTTGATGACTACCAACACCCATTTACATCCGTATATACAGAAGCGTTGTCCACTTTTGCCTCATTTCCCCCAATAGGTCCTGAAAACGCTTTATATTACACTACAAACAGTATTAACAGAAACAACCTGAAATATGGTGTCGTGTAAAAGTTATTGCGAATGTAAACGTGCTGAAAGGAGCTAGCTATAGGTACTTAGAGGATTATGTTAGCGCTTAGAGGTTCCCGTTTATTTAACTACACTGTTATAAGCCACGTGAAGCTCCTATATTACTGTAGAGTGTAGACTATAACATAACGAATTGTTTCCTTTTGTTAGTGCAGGAAAAGAACTTGTACGACCTGCAATACTCTGTGCTGTAAGATAAAGTGTTATTCTGCATATCAGCCGAAATGAGCCGGCGCGACCGACCTCTCAATATACGTGTTAATCACATGAAGATATCATGTCTACAAAGTGTCATTAACGCTGTGCCGTTTCGTATCATTTTCGTGGGTAGCTGGTAGCGTATTGAGGAGAAGGGATGAAATACAGACACGCATCTGCTGATTTCAATTTGAACAGGTAGTAGCCAATTGACCACGATTTATTGTTTGGTCTAATAGGACTAAAAGTTGTAATTATTTATTGGATCAAAATATTACCAAGAAGAATCAAAACTACTAATTACGAATGTATAATGCTCATTCATATGAAATTTTGTGAACAAAACTACAAACGTTTTGTGAAAGAGACAAAAAAGAATGAGTTACGAATGAGTGAGCAAAGCGAGCTTTGTAAGCGTAAACATTACGTACGGAGCTTAGAAAATACATAAAAATGAACCAAACAAAACTGCATGTAGTTGTAATGCGCGTAATTGGTTGTCTTGAATAATAACTGTATGTTATACTTTTGATTAGATTTTTTAATTTGGTGTTTTGTAGGTTGATAAAATGAAAGCGTGTCACGACATACAAACTGATTTGTTTGTTTCTCATTTATTCTCATTTTGATATATATTTCTGATTTGGTTCTCACTTAAATTACTCATTATTTCTAGATATAGTGTGATTTCAGAGGTAAGTTAGGTTAGAACCGCTAAATAAATGGTACTGCTATTCTTTTCAGCACAATTATTTGGTGTTTCGAGCGGTTTGTGAGTGCCCGTGGCCATGGAAAGAGGGTGAATTGCAACAGATCTGCATAACAATTATTCGTATTGGATAATAATATCCTCCTTATGCTTCAATATTTTATGAAAATGTAGGTTAAAATTGTAAACGGCCGTATAAAACTGGAACTGACTTCCAACAGTGACAGTAACATGGACTTCAAAAGGTATCAAAAAATGCAAAGCGTTATTCAGTACAGTCACGGACAAATGTCGCAACAAAACGAGACTTACGAGCCAAACAAGCAAAACAAATAGAAATGCGCAACGGATGCATGGTCAAAAGAAAGGACTCCCACATCCGTAACTGTGAATGCAATAGAAATTAAAAAAGTTTTTTTTTGTAATTTAACTAACTGCACTTTCATGCTCGGCTGTATGAGTTGGCGTCATAAACAATACAACAATATACTTTTGTGTTTACCGCCTCTTGCTACCGTGCGTCCATTGATTAATTATCTGCTTTATATAGGTGGTTTCTTAGTGATATTACTCTACACCTTTTACCTTTTAAAATGTAAAGTGTTACATTTTCGCATGAGTTTCAAACTAGGCACCTTAGACTTAGCCTTATTTTAGTCATGAGCCGATAAATATTGAAGTGTGTGTGTTTTTTGTGATTAAGACCAATCCGCAACCAAGTGTCAATGTGTATATAGATAGATTCAGAATGTCTCAACATGAAGGATCTCGTAGGGTTTAAGTGGCTAGTGGCATACATCTTGTGATGTTTATATTAAACTCTTTTGGAAAAACCAGGGCTGGTTGAACGGTGCTTAAATTAATTTAAAAAGGTAAAGTTCCAACCCAAAGTTTTACTAGCTCTTTATTATAAAATTTCTTGATTATTGAAAAAGAAATGTATTGGGCATAAATAAAGAACGTTGCTTGCGGACCGATCAATAACTAATATTTTATGTAAAATCGTAAGAAACTTAAAGCCGGAGCTCTGAATTAAAATTGAGGAGACGAACAAATTGAAAATTGTTTATTGAAAAATACCCCGAGCCGTGGTGAAGCTTTGCATATAGAATGAATTGGGTTTCGCTAACCGCCAACAATTAGGAAAAGTCAAAATTAAATTTCAAAAACATTTTTAAAACCATGTTAAAAATGCATTCTAATAGTTCCGAATGCCCGCTTTATTTCTTTATCTGAATATGAAAAGGCACTGACGTACGAGCGAAAATATTTTTTTAATCACCCAGTGTACTTTTGAATTCCCGGCGAAGTCCACGTGAGCCTGTTTAATCATCACACTTGTACGGCAGTTCCCTCTGGCGAGCAATACGGAAAGAGTTGAATTACCGCTCATCTCTCACGAGGATTATTTCAGGGCGGCTACTATTAGATCTCGATCGAATTCAAAAATATATTACTTTCGAAAATGCGCAAATTATATGTATGCAAATGCAAAAAGATCTCAGTTTGTAGTATAGATTAGCATTCGTTATGTTAAAAGTTTGTTTTAATGGATTAATTAAATCCAAAAAAATGTCTTTTTAGGATATTTATTAAGTATTTCTAAAGTCATAATTAAGTGGTTTTATTTCTTTTACGAAAATTATTATTACTGTTAAAGTGAGGTAAGTAATATTCTAAAAGAAACTATTAGGAAAATAGTGTGACTTTAACGCCTGGAGACTAATGCACTAACCTGCGGCGTCTTGTAATTAAAAATCTACTCTGAAACCCGCTAGTAGGGGCAACGTACAGTGAAATAACATCGGTACGGCGAGAATTTTTAACTCTCCGTAAACGCGTCGGGTGGCAATGATCGTAAAGTATTTCACGGCATTGCTCAACCCTGATCCAGATCGAAGCGGATCGTACGCCGATTTTGTAACTCGGAAATTGCCATTTCTACTGCAGTGTTTCAATGATCTATAGAAGTGTATTTCACTTTGAAATATCGTGAATAGTTGCTTTTCATACGTTTCTAAAGAACACCTTTATTTGAAAATTCAATATTAAACGACCCTAGGACTTGTTTTAGGATTACTTTGTTCCTGGCCGAATTCTCACTTTAGACTAAAGATTGAGAATATTGAAGCGTAAGAGACAGTACAGAATATACATAAAAGCAATCTTAACGCCAAATCTTAGCATCACTAATCACGGTCACAAGCTTTATAGCTTATCCCACTAAAATTAGAAATGCGATAGTTTTAATGTATGTTTTTATGTACATAAACGCGTAAACTATTTATTGGATTAGGCTTAGGCACAGATAAATATTATACTTCTGTCTGGAATTGCACAAAAAAAAATCACTAGTTCTCTTGGGAAAGATTTTAAATAGGTGAAGCCGTATGGCAATTCTTAACTACCTTTGATCTACTTATTGTATTAAAATTCACGAAGTTTCCTCTCAATAATAAACATAATTACCACACTATGAATATATATTTAATTATTTCTTTTTTTTTTTTAAAAAAAAGGCTATGAATATTTTAAAAATGCGTATTTTCTAAATTTCAGTCCAAATGAGGCACTCATTTGGACTGAAATATAATATACTAAAATAACACCAGGTTATTTTATTATATAAGTAAGATTTTTTTTAATGGTAATTGCGGATATGATATTGCATATTGAACTGAGTCCTTAAGAAAACATTATTCCAGAGAATAACATAATATAGGAGGTAAATAAAATAATATAAACAATAGTAGAGTCGGCAAGCTTTATTAACTATCCGCGGATGCCAAACGACAGTAATCGTCATCAACAGCAACAACCAGGAGACATCCACTGTGCAGGCGTTAGAATCCCTCAGAGAGCGCCACAGAGGAGCAGGCAAATCTTCTAGCAGGTGGCTCTAGATGTCCAGATGTATATTCTCATGACCAAAAGAAGAAGAATAAAGTAACTCTTACGACGCAAGAACCACCTGCATAATACACCGCAGGAAACGCTATAATGAAGCCGGTATATTTTAAGCGGATATTGACAAATCAGAGAGGGTTGATTCTGATTTGTTCCTTAAATTCTCTCTCACTCTTTCTCTCTCTCTCTCTTTTTCTCCATGAGCTTAAAACATAACCCGCCCGCTGACACAGTACATCTAATAATAATAAATTGGAATTGATTTCATAGATTGTTTTTTAAATTTCTGATTTTACTTCATAGTAAAATATCAAGTTGCGTTATTGATACCATAAATAAAAATAAGCTTTATTATAAATGCGCTATGATCTAGATTAGCTTAGCTGTAGAGTTTTAATAAATATGGAAGGGAAATTTATGCGCAAATATAAATAAGCAGAATAAATTTATATTCTTACAATTTATAATTCTATTTCTTTTATTTAAAATAAGTTTTAGGATTAGTAATTACAAATATTGCGTATTGTTACATTATTGTATTTGCTCATGCAGGTTACCTTTAAAGTACCTACATAATTATATCTACTTCTAAATATTATATGTAAGCAAATTGTTACTATTAATTGTTTAAAATCACTATTTTGCCTATTATTTGGTAAGTTAGTACTAGGTACTTTTTGGAAAATATCTACCCAAAATAGAAGAATGAAACTGTTTCTCAAACTATGCAATGGCCGTGGTAGTCTGCTGCAGCTGTTCTTACCTGAAGCAAGAGTCACGATGACATCACGCTGGAGCACTGGTAGTTGAGTAGCTGGCCAGAGGTCGCGGGTTCGAATCCCGTCATGAATGTTAACCTAACTATTATATTATTATGTGTTTCTAAAATTAAAATGTTAAATTTATCAACACTATTAATGATACAATGATGCAATGAAGAAATGACACCACTTCTTATAATCACTACATAGTATAAAACAAAGTCGTTTTCGCCGTCTATGTGTGTATGCTTATAATTATTGTCTTTAAAATTACGCAACCGATTTTGATAGGGTTTTTTTAATAGATGGAGTGATTCAAGAGAAAGGTTATATTTATAATAACTCCATTTTTGAAGACCGAAATCCATACGGCAAAGCTGTGGACGGAAGCTATTTGATATATATTTCCAATCGTTGCAGATCTTATAGATAGGTCATTATCAATTTCATAATTGTCGCCTACTTTTAATTCATCTTCACTTGGCATGTATCGTTGTATAATATTTTCACAATTCACATTTCATTGTGTTTCTTGCTAGGTAAGAATTTCCTCTAATTTTCGTCCGTATACAAAAAATGTGACGCTAGTTACAAATGAAAGACTTCAGCTTATTAAATGAGTTTATTGATAGTGACAATAAAGAAAGTGGTGTAATAAGACATTTTTTCATAATAAAAGCTTTTTCTTAGTTTTTAATGCACTAATATTATAAAGAGTTTGTTTAGCTAAACGATTTAATCTCTGGGAGTAGTGGTCTGAATTGAAAGATTATTCCAGTGTTACATAGTCCATTTATCTACGAAGGCTAGGTGAAGGGTGTACTAGGTGTTAATCGCGTAAAACCGCGTGGTGCTACTAGTTGTTATATGTGCGTAGAACTGTAAAAGTTTGATAGCTGATTTTCAATATCTGAAATGTAAAAATAGTTATGATTAAAACTTAATACTGGTAAGACGTAGTGCTTTGCAATATTTCAGCTGAAATATATACAACTGTGTTGATCCGACAAGATCAGGAGGCACCTTTAGCTCTCATGATACAGCCGCAGCTTGCGTAGTAGGTACACATAATCACGTCGTATTTGTCAAAATTAAGCTGATTTTCCGCGCAAAATACCAAGCTATAACACTCTCTTCAAATATGTCTACAAAAATCTCTCTAATCCATGTCTCCCCTTTTGACGTGAGAGAAAGACAAACAAACACACTTACATTTTTAATATCAGTTTGGATAGCATGTAACATCATGTTGAGATAACCCCCGGGCTCATACGTAGCTCTGGATACGATGTGTATATAATTATCTACTGCGTAGAGGCATCCACTAAACTGTACTGAACAAACCTGTCCTTCAACTCGATTGGCATGTGGAGGCAAGTTTAATATCGAAAGCCTTCTGTATTGTACGTATTATACCAATAAGCAGTTATCATTTTGGCTTTGAGGGACTGTTACAGCACTTAAGGAGCTAGTACCATATATAGTTATCCTAATTCAAAGGGATTACGTCACATCAGATACTAAACATCTAGTCTGTTGCAAGTAAAGTTGTAAAAAAAAATATGTAGATAGGTTATTTAATACATTGTTTATTTTATTCAGTTGTTTTATATACTTGATTGGGCTGAAAATAGACGTCAGGTTTTGTACGGTAGTCCTATTTTATATTAGTAGCTCTGTGACTATCTGTTAATCTTCAAATCAGACCTATAATGCTACTATAGTATTAAACCTGTAGTCACGGTTACAGAAAACAAAATAGATATAAAATAAGTCCGGCCTATCCGACATAAAGTCGGTTGTATTCCCAGCTTTATTGAAGCTTGATATTAATTTTTTGGAGCACTTGTATAAAATTATAATAAAAAAGATATATTGCACTACATCCCGTCTATTAAAGATAAAAATTGCATTTTGTATATAAATTCGAGGTTTATTGGGAATCCTTTGTGAGTATTCAGTTTCAACATAACGTAGACAAAATCAAACAGCCAGTGCATCTTAATTACTAATTACACCTTGAAAACAACATAAGTTCTAGATAAAAGAGCACGAAAAATTATAGAGGTCGATTTACGGCCACCATTTTCGTTGAAGTCATCTTAGAATAAATTTGCTAACTGGGCATAATCGCCAAATTTTACTTTAATACACGTACGCGTCTGACGTCACGTTAATGGTCGCAGAACACACAACAACTCCGAAAGGGATCGTAAACGCCTCGCCTAGAAAAGCGAATACGATACGATTACATTACGTTTCTCAATAGTGTGCGTTGCAGTATGAACTTTTATACAAAGAATACTGACCGGCTCGAGGTAATACGGTTACGATCCCTTTCCGACTTGATAAGTGTGCTGCGACCGTTATATCAAACTAATATTATAAATGCGAACATTTGTGTGTTAGCTTATTATTCGCCCATAAAAAAGCTACTGAATGGATTTACATGGGTACAGATGTTGTACACTATCTTCTACAATAGCACGCATTGTTTTGTGGTAGATGTATTTTTTGACGTTCAAACATAAACTTTTATACTTAATTCTATTTTGAATAAAAACATTTGGATTTTGATTTGATCCTCTAAAAATATTGGTTCCCTTATATGGGATATAATTTACGCGGCCGAACCGCGGAGCACATTAATATATTAATATTTTAATATCACTTATATACTTATCACTTATTTCATCTATGGCAGAGCGCAATAGCGATGGCTGCTTTCACGATGGTCATGACAATGAACAACATTTCTCGTAATAAAATAAATTCTACTAAAAGATATTACAGAAATAATCCACAGTGACCATCGGCCGAAATTATTTTAATTAATTCATAGGTCTAATGTCCAAAAGGGGATTTAGAGGGTCACTGAAAGTCAGCTTAGGCTGTTCGCAGGCACGTTAATACGCCGTATCGACTTTCTACGAAGTGAAATGGGAAAAGTTGGAATAGTAGCGGGAAGTCGATTAGGTTATAATATGTAAAATGGTGTTCCGAGGTATGATTATTGCGACTCTTCATTGTTTTACGACAAGTAAATTGAAATTTTAAACGCAAAATGTTATTTTCTATAAGCAGTTAACCGACGAAAGGCGTATATAAGTATGCAAGTTTACTGATTAAAAATGAAATGAATAACAAATGAAAAGTCATAAGGGCTGCCGATAGAGACGTGTACACTGAAAAGATACGCTAGCTGGTTGCGTATCTCATAACATGTTTCCTAGCACAAACACACAGTGAAAGTAAATACTTTAAATAACTACATATTTTATATAGTACTAGCTTCCGCCCGCGGCTTCGCCCGCGTGAATTTCGGACTTCAAAAATCCCTATATTTTTTAACTTATTATGTTATTCTGATATGAAAGCTATATTACGGTAAAGTTTCATGAAAATCTGTTCAGTAGTTTTTGTGTGAAAGAGTAACAAACATTCTTACAAACTTTCGCCTTTATAATATTATTAGGATGTAACAAAAACCCTATTGATCCGGCCAGATAATATTATTACCAATGTATTGTGGCTTTACCCATTCACTTTATTATTAAAGTATTGTTTGTCCACCATTAAGTGTCTAATATAAAATGTTAATAAAATAACAGAAAAGTGTGATTTACCGTTGTCATTGTAACTAAGGACAGACTACCGATAGCAGTTTTAATGCCGAATTCCTTGTTCATATAAGTCAGCATAATATAATAGGAGCGACGCTCATCTGCTCCTAAGTTGATCCAATCGAAGTTGAGTAAAGTTTCTTGTAGCTTCTGTGCCTTTAATGTGGAACAATAAGACATGGATTTAAATTAATATTAGAACTGAAATCATTCTTAAATATCGCCACTAAGCGTTTCATATAGAACGTACACGTATGTAGCCCCATTTCAACTTCAGGAGGACATAGTATGATAATTTTAAGTGCAAATAAAAATAAAAATAAAATTAATAAGGGTTACTTGTTTTGAATAAGTAGCGCCTATTTTTATTATTTTAAAATCAAACAGTATTGAAATTTCGCCCCAATCTTATATACGTAACAATTTTGTGAAATCTCTATTAAAAACCAAAAATGAGAATTTGAGCCATCGGTTCATTACACCTTTACCCAATCGGCAGGGTAGATGAAACAAATGTTTCATATAACATTACTTACTGCCCGACGTTATATTGTTAGGAGGACCACGCACCTGCCTCCTCCTTGGTCATGCTTATGTGGGCAACCATGATTACCATTAGTTAAATTGACTGCCCTGTGACCCCCATTAATAAATTCAGCCGAAAGACGAAGAGCTGAAGATTGAGCTCAGTGGAAAGACGTACGTCCAGTAATGCACGAGAACAGACTGATTAAGAGGAAATAAAGTAAAAAGGACATCTGTTTAATTTTCTATCGTTTATAGTAAAAAAAGTAACTTCCAAAACCCGAGAATTAATATTTTGGAGTTTTATTTTATATGTTTACTTAAAGGCTTTTATTAAATCGTATATAGGTAAGTCAAATTTGAAAAAAAATATGTTTGCCTCATGTAATATATGAGGCGTGATTTAAAATTTTTTTTCCAATTATCCTATATGTAAGCAAACTGGTAAGCTAAAGCTAATAAGATATATATTTTTGAAACGTACTAATATTAAACCAAACATTTAACCTTAATTAACCTGAAATCAATTTGATAGGACGTAATATAGCCTATAATCAGCAGAAAGTTGAGACGCTTGCAATGATACCACACTTGTCTAATTGTAATAAGTATTTTAGAATCTACAGGGGAACATATGAACATACATACATACATATCAGTCATGTTTGCAAACGATTTTGCAAAATCGTAACCCCACTTTTTATTTCGCCGTACTCGCGTAAAAAAGAAATTCAATCTTCGCTTAAACATCGGTCAATGCTACTTAATAACACGGTACACCGCATTCCATAAAGAATGTGCCATAAACAATCAAATACGAACCTTTGTTTTAATCTGCTCACCGAACCAATTGTACACAAATATTTCTGCGAACATCGGCAACATGTGCGGTGCGAATTTCCAATTTAATTCCTGCGAAAACACAATAAATAGGGTTGATAATTCTCTGTTCTGTATTTCTTCTTCGCTAATTAAAACTCTGCCAACTTCAGCAAATATGTATTCACTGTAATTTTCTGGTTTTCATGGCAATTTAAATGTAATAGTAGGTACATAGGTATTCGTGCCGATCAAAATCATAACGACCCAGTGAGATCCTACTAACAAGCACAATATTTTTCGTTTCAGTTATTTATATTAAGCTTTTAATTTTATAAACCATTAATTTTTAAATTTTTAATAGTGTTAAAGTTAAAATTATGTTTTAAATATTTTAGAAATTGTGATTCACAACCCTTTGTTTTGGTACATCGGTAAATTTTTTTGATTGATGATGATTGATGATTAGGAAAAAACATAATATGTTGTGTTCAAATGTGCCAGTTTGTTTCCTTTTTCAATGAACCTGATGTGTTTGCGAGTCAAGACAAATCTAACTATACCTCATACACTACATCCAACATGCCGGTAAGGTTGTAAGAGAAGATATGGATATAAATATACCTATATATATAAATAAGTACAAACTTTTGAAAAACATCGTCCTTCTAACGCAGTAACATAAATACACCACCGACCTATTGGGAAATTCATAACAACATATATTTAACGAACATTATTCCTTGAATATTTAATCGAAATTAACGATGAACAAATTCAACCACTAAATTTATTAAATAAATCAGCAACAGAGTGAAAATTCAAAGTCATTAATTTCGTGTTACAATCATCAATTGCTGTCATAGTACACGTTCTGATGAATGTTCCTTTTGGGGGAAACCCCTCATTGACAGCGGTGTAATCTAATTTATAGCCGTCGTAAGATTTAAAATGACAAAGCGATTATTACTGTTAAAGATTTACTAAATAATATCGCGGCAAAAATCATTATCGGTTTATAGTATATCTCTTGAAGTGATGATTTAGTAAGAGGTAGAGCCCTGAGCAATGCATCTGAATTAAGAGGACACTACCAATTTTGGGTGTCCATTGTCATCAAAGGATCGACCTCGTTTACCTACTTATACTTTTAAAAATGAGCTTCCCGAAGAATCCATAATGTTCTATGGATATGGCTCATTTAATATTATTTTTGTTCAACTACAAATTAAAAAAGCTAAATTAAAGTTATGACCAAAATCACAGTTTTAACATATCTTTCATTTATTTTGATTCCACCTGGATATACTTTTCGTTGAACTTATTACCTTCTCGTTCGTTCATAGTTCACCAAAATTTTATAAGTACATTAAGATGGGAACCTGATGGAACCTGACTCGATTGCACTGTTCCTCGAGGTCCCAAGGAGGAGAAGTCTGGCCTTTTTGCCGAGGCAGCAGAGGTTTAGTCGATTTTGCACTAAATGTCGATTCCGACATAGGTTTAAGGGCCACCGGGCTCTAAGGTATCGTTCGTAAATGTATCCCTCTGCGTCAAAAAAGGTATTTCAAGGTTGCTGAGAGAGCAGTGTTTAAATAGCCCTAGCATAATATATTCTCACATGGTGATTCAACCAATGTGCTCTCTCAGTGGAGATAAACGGGCCCGTAATATTTCCTCTGATTGCGGGATTGATTTACGAGTTTCCCATAACTCAGGAGGCGATGAAAAGCGCCATTCTTGAGATTTCTTTGGCGGATAATATTAGAAAGAGAATTATTTCGTAATATATGTAATAAAATTTATTTTTATTAATTTAAACTATGCGTATTGCAATTAAAAAAAAACATCAATATGATTAAATTGGCAAAAATAACGATAGATATAGGTTTCTTGCTTACTGTCTGTTGCTGTATAGAGGCAGTATAAAGACATTTCCCCGATTGTAGTTAAGGGAAATAAATATATTTAAATAGAGTAGGTAATCAGTGATGAATTTATCCAACACATTAGGAACATAGTATTTATTATATCCAAATCAAATACTATTCTTTACTTGTGAAGTCAAATATTGATAATGTTAAAAGATAGGGATATAAATTATGTTTATTTTAGGTGATTGACGACGGGACATATTATGGTCGAAAGTTCTTGACTTGTTAGTGACCTAAAGAGCACTGCCAAAAAGTAGTAGCTTTGTATCAGAAGTATTGTATCCCGTAGGGGTTGAACTTCTAAAAATCCTTTCTTGGTACTCACTTACATCATAAAAGGAACCTGCGTACCAAATTTGAAGTTTCTAGGTAATGTAGTTTCAGCTGTGCGTTGTCTGTCAGTCACTCAATAACGGAGCGTTTTATATATATAATTTAAACTAAAATTATGTTAGAGTGGACAGTGGCCCGTTGGAGGAATAGTGTGAAGGAGAGCAACGCTTCTTCGGGCGTCCGGCGTCGGTAGTCACCAAATGGAACCGGATAATCTTTGCCACTTTTACTCGTACTATCAAAAACTATGAACCATAACGGCCTGCGCAGACGATTTTTGTCCGCGAACTTTTTTGTCCGTTAAAATAGAACGCATACAACTGAATGGAATAACGTAAACGGGGCATTAAATGTACGCGGTACTTCGCATACAATTTCCGGACGAAAATTCCTCGTCTGCACAGGCCATTAAGGTGACCATACATACTTAATCTTTATTATATATTACTTACATTGCTCATAAGAAGCAATATCAGGCAAGTGCCAATCGCAGCATTGCAGAGAGGAACAAACGCTAACCACTTGTACATGTTGCTCAAACTGTTCATATACCTGAATATAGAACAGTAAAAATTAATGACTACTATAAATTATGTGAATACTATCCAGGTCAATACTCTAACAATATAAAATTCTCACCACTAACACATTACAGTTACACTGGAAGTAGAATATTGCCAATACGCCTATCTCCAGCAGTGATCTGATAAAGGTTGATGACATTGATCGCTAGTTGGTTGGTTAGTTCTTATTTACTTTACTTTAATTTAATTACTGTGACGGTAACGCAGCCTTACACAAGCGACATATAAAGGCACTACAATACTATTATATTAATTTATCTATGGAAAACTAAACTTCGAAGAAAGAACTTTTTCGACTTCCTGTGCCATTGTTATATTATTATTAAGATTTAACTCTGAATGTATTACGATCCATAGAGTCAAAGAATACTATTATACCAAGTTAACTGTGTTAATTCAAATTTTTATCACAGACGCAATACATAAATTGGTAAGAGGCCACGAGTCATTTCAATTGAATTAGGTCCTCGCGACTTGAAGTGTCTCTATGATACTGCCGCTAAGTGATTATGCTGTCGCGCTTCGTCCATTTCTTGAATTACCTGTAACCCATTGGAAACGGAGAAGGGAAAGAGTAAAACACTTGTGCATAATAAATAAAAGGATTTCTCTAAAAAAAATTTAAAAAATTGGAGGCGACAACAAACGCGAATACACAGCATTATTCTAAGTAAAAGACGAAGGTTTCCGTTTATTTAGCTAAATATACAAATCATTTCTGATTCTTACTCGATTCATAAACGACAAAAACATCATACATAATTATACTTACTCGACTTGTTGCACGTGTATATAATAAAACTTTTTCAATTTGTTCCTTAACATGTTACGATATATTTCATCTTTATTTTCATTATGTTCCTGTGTCCCCAAAATTGTTATGAGAGCATCTACTGATTTATAAAAAACGTATATCAGCAGAACAAACCATAAATCTAAAATGACTGTAGATGATATCTCAAATAGAAATATTGTATGGAGTGCCCAGGAGAATTCGTAATACGGTGTGGCCATAGGCAGTAATGTATGAGTGGATCTAGATAGTAAAATTCTTCGCCCATTTATATAATTCCATAAAGTCGTCAACTCATATGTGAAACAAGGTATCATTATTGTTGAGAATAAAAAATATACTATTTTCCTGACAGTTTCTAGCGTCTCCTTAACTTTATTACCTGTCTTTATCACATCTATGAGTGTGGTTTTAGCTGTTCTATATAGTTTTCTGAAAACAAATCTGTTATTGATGAATAAAAACATTTTTATTGGGAAAAATATGATTAACATGAGAGTATACAGGGCTTCAGCGATGAGCTCCAAATCCGTGGTGGTATTCAAGCACTCCAGAGTCCCGAAGAATACATAAACAAACAGGCAGAGGTTGAATAGCTGATAAATGAAAAATTTCCTCCACGTCCATTCGGGATCTAGGACTTGTTGGCCAAACAATCTGTGGTATATCAAAGCGATGGCCGTAATATCGTCAAATTCCGTCCTAATATCAACAGTTGTTGAATATTTCAAAAACAAATCTTTGTAAAAGCGTTTCATCTTTGCAAATAAAAGACCAATAGCATTATAAGTATTGACGTAACAAAATTTATATGCTGAAGGTACAGTCATAACCAGAAGTGTTGATTTTTTTGTAAAAAAATATTTTTTGTCACGTTTTTATTAATTTTCGAATTAAAGTTAACCTTTAATTGCGTGCGTGTGGGTCTCGGTGACCCCCAGCAGTCTTTACATACAGTATCTTATGCTAGCAGGGCGAAATTTCTGCTGAATTTCTGTCTCGTTAGATGCCGCCTCCATTATCCCCCGCACAGCGGAAATATTGATTGTGATGGCATCGACTATGTGCCACTAATAGGCTAGTTGAAAATTATGTCGATAAGTATATTTTATATTTATGTTATGTAACAGTTGTTTTTTTATTTGATTATTTTAGAAACTATTAAATTTAATATATTTTAACAATTGTAGGAACTGACTGCCAACCTCAACAGGTTAAAGAGGCAACCTAAGAAGAAGAACAAAATTCAAACAAAATTTTGATTGTAATTTTAAATGTTTTTTTTTTACTTTCATTCTGGGTTAACCGCCGTCACGCCTGACTATCCACCACCTTTTAGCTTATAAAAGGTCCTTTAATAAAATTTATAAACACTTTTATGAGTGAAGGACAAAGAATCTTATCACACCTCAGTATTTTGCAATTACAAGATATATTTTTTCCTGTAATTTCAAGTCGACAGCTAGATTCTGCATGATACAATTAAAACTAATGAGCTGAGCCATATGAATAATCTCATTAACGTATACGATCATATGAAAGCATTATGTAATATTGCGTATTTAAAGCAAGCACCACCGCAGACATTGGGTGAACATAACTCACGGGCGAAATACCAACTAATTCAGGCCTAGATTAATAATTAATTGTTGCGAACAAGCAGAGTTATTCATTAATGTATTTGTATTGTGATATGTTAACGTTTCAACAACTAATTAAACGCGGCAAACAGTTTAATGAAATATTACCGACGATATTAAACAACAATTTTTATGTTTATACGCTACTTTGGCTCATTTAAGTAAAGTTCTCGTGACACGTAGAAAAACATCAATAAAAATCGGTTCTAGTTCTAACTGATACTTAGAAAAGAAAAAAAAAATCTAATAAAATTCGTATATCATAAGTTTAGAAGAAATTAGGTTTATAACCTGTCTTAAAAAACATTGAGCATAGGATAAAATTTCTTATCCTATATAATAAGACTATTCTACATATCCCGAAGGTAAAATTACATATTGTCCAACAACTAAAATGGAAAAATAATCTTAATCTAGCGAATCAAAGTAGTGTACGATTAGTAAAACTATAGCAATGATACATTCGGAAAAGGTACAAATATTCTTATATTTAATCACTACCTTATTTATTTCTATTGTTTAGCTAACATGAAGATAATTTATTGTTGATTAAATTTAGAAAAAAGATTAAGAAAACTTAACACTTTATTTACTAAAAAATTAAAGATTGTTTAGCAAATAACAATTTTTTACTTGACTGTACCATAACACAATTATAAGTTCGGTCATTTTCCAATTGCACTAATGAATCTTACTCCGCCCTGTTACTGTTCCTGCCTCGTGCAACTTTCATCTATTTCATTAAGTATATTAACTATGCAACACTCGATTTCAAACGATATTTCTAAGAGATAAAATAAAAATACAAATTGAACTTTACCGCTTCAACTTTAGAGCCCACAATTGCTTTCATCGCACCACGTTTGTAAAACGTTTTCATTTATCACGTGCAAAAATTGAAATCCATTTCTCTAATTGCTATGTCGGCTCAAATTGCACAATAATAATTTAATGGCAATAAAATAAGCATTAAGAAATGTGATCTTCAAATTGATATCTAAATGGATTTGTTCGTCAGCGTAAGAGCGTTTTTATGGATTTATGTTAGTACAATGTTGATGTTAATAATCATGTTACTGCTGTTGTTAATAAAAAATGTTAATGTTAATAACCTGAGCTGCAGTCTAAATCAATCACTAGATACAAAACTAAGCTGCAAGATACAAATTAATGCAAAATCAGTTTTATCCCTTGGTTAAATAACATCCAAAATACATACTTTTATAACATACCAAACATTAGTACCTAAGCTACATTTATACATGCAGCCAAATTGGTCTGGCATGACCGGGAAGGTACCCCCTACTTACATGATATCGGCGTAAAGTGACAGCCAATGACCATGAAGGAAGGAGGGCAACGCAGCTCTAAAACTCTATGCGGATGTATATGGGCGTCGGTTGTCACGAAACTTGCTCCAAATGCTCGTTTGCCCCCTTACACTTTAAGTCTATATCTATAATAAATAAAATACTCTGTAAGATACGACCATAGATAATACATATATACTGGATACGACGTATTATTAAACACAACATTGAACCGGTCGGTTAGTTGGGGGACAGAATAACAAGGCCTAATGCATGCGCAAATCCCAAATACCTTCCTACCTACGCTAACAACTTAATCGGCTTAACTTCACATTTTAAGGTTTGTATTGTTTTATATAATGTAAACCATATGCACCCATAATATCGTAAGAGGTCTCTCAATGTTGTACCAATTTCCGTCAATGATAATATTTTGGGTTTTACACCCAACTATAATTTTTACACTTAGTGAAGCCACTGCTCACACCGCATGAAGCTGGGGATCTTCTCGAAAGGGAAACAATGCTCTACACAGGAACAGCTACTCAATCTATATAAAGCACAAGTACATTCGTACTCACATTTATAGAATCCGTTAAGCAACAAGTCGAAGCCATGGAAACAATCGAAGCGTGTCCAGAGCTTTGAGTTGGTGCTTACCGCCGCCGTGCATTCAGATTAATTAGTGGCGAATCATTATTTACGTTGCAGTTCCCGACTCTAACAGGTGAGTAGCAAAATTATAGATACCTCTCGGGTGTGGTGGGTGGAGTGAGTTTTTGAACTTAAAAAATAGACACAAACGTCCATACTGTCTGAGCCTCAAAATCAATAAACTGTTGATATTCCACCCAGCTACATTAAAAGATTAGAGCCAATATTTTCCACACCTACAACCGGGGTCTACTTAGAATTTTGAGTGACTAGATACTTCTAGCTAACACGCAAGCCTATTAAGTATAAAAATCTACAACTCAAACCATGTTACCGTACAATCAGCGCAGAGACAGAATGAAAGGCTCTCTAATTGATTGATGGTTTTGAGTATGTATACACATCATAGTCAATACACCTGTGTAGTGTGGGAATAACCGTTATATGACTTGTCAAACAAACACGATAATCATTTACGTTATATGCGACAAAACTTGAAACAAACAACACAACAAACACACACAACACCACAACAAACAGAAAATATACTAACGCAGACTAAATAGTTACAATATAATTACCACTTTTCCAAAACATTGTATTTCAATTGCTAAATAACGGTGTAGCACCATTCAAGCTGAATGTGATCTTGATAATATAATAAAATACATAATTTACAAAGTCATATTTTGTTCAAAGGCGATGATATTGATATCGATCAATTGAAAGGCAAAGATGCAAATTTATATACCTATTATAATAATATAAATATCAGATCCAAAAACAAATTCAAAGTGGAACAGCGTCTGTGAATAACGTTCAATTCAGTGCGATATCATTCAGTGTGGGCCTATAAGCTTTTAGTAATTAATTTTGAGCGGGCTTTATGCTCCTGGAAAATGTCAAATATCAGATTTGACATTTCTTTCATGCGATATCTAAAGCGATATTAAATTTGTGATTATAAATTCAATAAGTATATTTTTGTAGAAATGTTTTCTCTCATGCTCACATTTTAATTTAGGCGAAAAGCTAAACTGCTACGATGTGGAGCGGAATGTTGTATGTATTTAATATTGTATGATAAAATATAATATCCTTAAGGCGAAATGGGCTTCAAATTTGTCATTCCGTGCTCACGTAGGTATATTCAAAATTTGATCTTTGAAAATCATGAATTATCATATTTTTTTAGTTTGATTAATATTAGCAAAATATTGAATTCGGTTGTGTTCGTCGTAACACGATTAAATAAATTTGCCTCGGTAGAAAAAAAATCATAAACTTTCATGCCAAAACACTATTTTTGACTTTCCCTTCGATTAATGAATCAATAGTAATCAGTAACTAACAAAGATATTTTGGCAAATAAAATATATATCTATTCCCAAAAAGCAATGGGTTGGTTGTTTTTATAAAATAATGTTAAACTAAATATTGTCTCTACTTTCGATGTTCGAAAGTAGAGACTCGCAGCGAAAGCCATCTAGCCTGATCAGAAATGAGACCCATGTCTTCTTAAGTACCTACTTCAAATACAAAATTAAATAAATATATAATTGTTGTACACTTTTTTATATTTTTCAAAGCTATGTGACTAATTTTACAAGTTGTGTTAAAGATCGTCTGTGTGGGTTGGCAATGTATTTGTATTTGTACGTTGTAGGCAAAAATTAAATTGCTATTGCTGTAAAGCGGAATGTTGTGTATATATGTAATTTTCTATGGTAACATATTTGCCTTAAGTACTTCAAATACAAAATTAAAAAAAGATGTCTAAGTACATTTTACAATTTTCTTCAAGGCGATGCGACTTATGGGACATGCATTTTCCCAGGAAACTAGAGAAAAATTCATATTATTAATGAATATAACTTTGTTCTCCGTGTGTCAGTCCGTTTTTCTGTTAGTTGGTCCGTCTGCCCTAAGTAAACCAGATGGTTTTTTGTTGTTTTGAAGATTTGAAAATTGACCTGGACCTATGTAGTAGAAGCAAAGAGAAGTCAAATATAGCTTCGACGGATTGCAATGACTGCTTGTCGGGAGACGAGACTAGCTTTGAGGCTCTCACACAGACGGGAGAGACTATATTTTGTTTACAGACTATTTTTTACCCTTATACGGGTACCCTCAGGAGCCACGATGTGCTACGTGGGACAAAACAGTCATCAATTAGTCAACAGCTTAGGCATCAGATTGATATATAATATGTATATATGAGCCAAAGTTTCCTGCAAATTGGTACTCACCCAATTCGGCCGCAATGAAAAAACGATATGAATTTTCACCATTAATATTTAAATAGAAACTTAATTTTTTGCTTTTCTGAAATTTTCATACGTAATAATCCGACCGATATTTGAATTTATTTATAGTGGTAATAAATAAAATGTAATAAAACATTTAGCAGAAAATTAAAAGGAAACATTCTTTTTTGATTTAAAGCAATCTAGCCGACGTACGGCTAATTGTTGTATGTGCATAGAAATGTAAGAGTTTGATAACTTATTTTTTATATCTAAAATGAAAAAAATAGATTATAACTTTGTACTGGTAATACTGCGAAATATTTCAGCTGCGTTGCGTCAGCACGACCAGGAGGAGTACATGCTAGCGTCGCAGTAACTGCACTACAAAATTTGTACTGTCGTATACATATTTGCTTTGATTATATACACGTCATATAATCAAAGACATATTTGTATAAAAAAGATTTTCCGCAACAATAGAAATAGAAATACTGTCATATTTGTAAATAAATGTGTGTGTGTGCGTGTGTGTGTATGTGTGTGTGTGTGTGTGTGCGTGTGTGAGTGTAATGTGAAAAATTTGACTATAATATTTTCCAGATCTTCAAATAAACTCACACAGTCATCCGCTGCTAAAGAAAGAAAGAGAAATAAAAAACAAACATACTTTTACTTTTGTGATATTAGTATGGAATAGAACATCATGTAGAGATAGCCCCGGGCTCGTACACAGTTCTGGGTACGATGTGTATGTAATTATCTACTGCATAGAGGCATCCACTCAACAGAATTTAACAAACCTGTCCTTCTCACTCGATTGGCCCGTTGTTGAGGCAAGCTTAATATCGAAAGCCAAATCATGTATTCTTCGTACTTTATGGTTTTGAAAGACTGTTTCTGTGGAGATTGTTCAGGGTAAACTAGGATTTTATATTATACAGAAAGACATATTTTGGTATATATAGGATATAAGATATTTATTATAACTAAGATATAATATTATAAACTAGGACATTATATTATACAAAAGTACATATTTGAGTACTATAGGATGTAGGATATCTCTTAGATCTAATGAAGATTATTGGATGAGATAATATTATGATGAGATGGAGTCGCACGCAATTGGTTTCCGAATTACTACTAATGGAAAGAAAAACTAGCCAATTTAAATCGATTACAAATTATTTAAACTATTGCGCGGTGTCGCAATTACGCTGACATGCCATTATTCTTCGGTGGTTGACCCTAAGACATTGATGCCATTTTTATAGAATAAGGAGATCACTCGAAAATCTGTGTCTGTGCTCTTAGAGTCTTCTAATCAGACCTACAATTCTATCGAATTGAACGTAAAATCACCGTCACAGCAAAAAGAATAGATATAAAATAAGTAATACGACCTTAATCAGACATAAAGTTGAAGTTGTATTCCCAGACTTATGAAAGCATGATATTAATTCTTTGGAGCAATTGAATAAAATTATAATAAAAATGATACATTGTACGACATTCCGTCTATTAAAGATAAAAATTGCATTTTGTACATAAATTCTAGGTTTATTGGGAAATCTTTGTATGCATTCAGTTCGAATATAACGTAAACATAATCATATAGTCAGTACCACTTAAATTAATAATGTACAACAAAGGATCTAGTTCAAAAGACACGAAAGATAATATTCGTCGATTTACTACCGTTTTCGTTGAAGCCGTCTTAAAGATAGATGCTAACTCTGCACAAACTTAGCGTACGCGTTTGATGTCTCGATAGTAATACTAATATACTAAATAATACTAATATTATAAATTTGAAAATTTGTGTGTGCGTTTGTTATTCTTCCACCAAAAACCTACCGAACGGATTTACCTACATGTAGTATTGGTCCTTAAAAAAATTGGTTGAAAAAAAACAGAAAAAAAAATCCGTGAGATTTATTTTACGCGGGCGAATCGCAGGGCACAGCTAATATATTAATATTATATCATCTAAATACTTCTCACTTATTTCATCTATGACAGAGCAAAATAAAGATGGCTACTCTCATGATGATCGTGACAATGAACAATATATCTCGTAATAAAATAAATTCTACTAAAGGATATTACAGAAATAATCCACAGTCACCATCGCCGAAATTATTTTAATTAATTCATAGGTCTAATGGCCAAAAGAGGATTTAGAGGGTCACTGAAAGTCAGCTTAGGCTGTTCGCAGGCACGTTAATACGCCGTATCGACTTTCTACGAAGTGAAATGGGAAAAGTTGGAATAGTAGCGGGAAGTCGATTAGGTTATAATATGTAAAATGGTGTTCCGAGGTATGATTATTACGGCTCTTCAAGGTTTTACGACAAGTAAATTGAAACTTTGAATGCATAATGTTGCTTTCTTTAATTAGATAACCGATGAAAGGCCTATTTTTGTATGAATGCAAGTTTACTGGATAGAAAATAAATGAATAACAAACAGGCAGTTACAAGGGGTTCCAATAGAAGTGTAAACTCAAAGCTATCTTATAATGCTAGCCATAGCAGCTGAAAGTGGAGCTACGCTAGCTGGTTGCGTATCTTATTTATTTTATATTTATAGATATTGCCTCATGAGGCCCGCTGAGTTGTTTCGCCGGTTCTTCTCAGGACAGGGCTAGGGTTGAATCGGTGGTAGTTATAATTGTTGACGTTCAAAAAGAGATTTGTACAATTTTATTTTCAATAAAAGCATTTTAATTTTTATTTTCTTATAGCGCGTTTTCTATCGCTCTCTCTCTCTCCCTCTCTCTCTTTGGAAGACATAATACTTTTTTGAGCATCAAGTTATCAATTGTCAAAGTAAATAAACTACATTTGTATATTTGTATAAATTGGACGTGACACTTAGTGCAATACCGATTGGATGCCTTTATCCGCTATAATTAGTAGTTTCCAGATCGGCAATCCAGTCTCCATCCAGCATCTCCAGTGACAGGCTGGTCTCTAAGAAAAAACCCGGACTTCTCCTGCTTAGGGATTGTCCGGCTGTCTTTAAACAGACCCTATTGCGACGTCGGCATTGTCCAATGGGGTCAGGTTCCCATCGTAACCTCTGGGCCCAGTACTCCAAAGGAATACGCCACCACTGTCCCGCCAGCTGTCTCAATTCACAACGGGCTTCTGATGATTTGATGATGATGATGATTATGATGATTGACTAGAGGGACGGGTGGAGGACCAATCAGTTAAGCTGTTATTAGTCTGGCCCCCAGCCCTGTTCGGTATGGGTAGCTCTGTCCTACATAGCCTTGGAGATCACAAAGGCACGCAAGACCCGCTACTAACGTAGCAGCATCTTCGGGGAGACGACACTCACTCACTGACGTAATATCAAATAATATATAGATACAATAAGTAATGCCAGGCTGTATTGTAGCAGAATTGGATTGACACGACTGCGATGGTAGCTCTCGCTGGTCCACCTAATTTATTATACAAAATTAGCTACAGAATGAATATCAAAGTCATTAATTTCGTGTTACAATCATCAATTGCTGTCATAGTACACGTTCTGATGAATGTTCATTTTGGGGGAAATCCCTCATTGATAGCGGTGTAATCTAATTTATAGCCGTCGTAAGATTTGAAATGGCATAGCGATTATTATTGTTATACTTTTAATAAATAATCCTGATGACACAAATCATTAAAGTGATTTGTTGCATTGAGGCATCTGACTGTAGCCGAATGAAGCCTAACTACTGTCCAAAGATTTAGAATTGTTCTCACTACTTACACTCACTTGCATTCTAAATCTACGTTACTGTCACCTTTGTACGTTATTTTTTTTTCGCAGGGAAAATGCTTTTAGGCACCTTCCAACCGGCCCTGAGTGAGCCGGAAGGGTGTGTCGGACTCGGCACGGGGCCTCTACCGACTAAAAACCACTGCGAGAGCCTTCGGCCGCTGTGGTGGAGTGCCCCGGATCTATCAGTAACAGGGCAACCTTTGTACGTTATGCCTTATCGCATTGTGTCTTTGGGCGTTGATTGTCATCAAAAGCTCCGACTGAGGTCGAAATGAGCATCCCGAATAATCCACAATGATCTTATAAATAAAAATTACTCTTTTGATATTCTTTTTACACAAAATGAAAAAGAATAAAGTTATGACCCACAATCAATAGTTTAAGATACCTTTATAAAAAGTTACTCTAGTAACAGTTGTACCTCTCAAAGGCACATACCTAATACTCAAGTACTATCTGCTATCACCAGCCTTGATTCACTTTTAACAGGCATCAGTTGTTATGGCTTACACATAGTAGCTCACACCAAAAAAATCTTAAATCTTAACGGTTACTAAACAAATATTATTTTTTTTTTTTTAGATAGACAATACGCTCAGGACTGAAGGACAGTGCAGCTTCATCGATATGAGAGGTGAACTCGCCTGGAGCCTCGTCGAACCTCTGTACTTATGGTCGATAGGGGTACATACCCCCCCTTCTTTCCCAGACTAATGGGAGAAGGCAAACCGGACAATTGCGATTAATAGGTTATACTATTATTATCGTGGCCGAGGACAGCGGGTGTCCTCAACTCAACAAATATTATTGTTAACTATTTTATTTATATATTTTATTTTGATTCTACCAAAATATACTTCTCATTGGAATTATTATGTTCTCGATCGCTCATAGCTCAAGATGTTATAGGTTCCACGTTGCTGAGTGAGCAGTGTTCAAATGGCCCAAGTATATTCTCACGTGGCGACGAAAGCGATTCAACCAACGTGCTCTCTCGGTGGAGATAAACGGGCCCGTAATATTTCCTCTGATTGCGGGATTGATTTACGAGTTTCCCATAACTCAGGAGGCGATGAAAAGCGCCATTCTCGAGATTTCTTTGGTGGATAATATTAGAAAG